>JALIHJ010000039.1:0-253753 GCA_022984795.1 Fabrea salina | reverse complement strand
AACACCCTAACACCCTAACACCCTCTAACACCCTAACACCCTAACACCCTAACACCCTAACACCCTAACACTCTAACACCCTAACACCCTAACACCCTCTAACACCCTAACACCCTAACACCCTAACACCCTAACACCCTAACACCCTAACACCCTAACACCCTAACACCCTAACACCCTAACACCCTAACACCCTAACACCCTAACACCCTAACACCCTAACACCCCTAACACCCTAACACCCTAACACCCACCCTAACACCCTAACACCCAACACCCTAACACCCTAACACCCTAACACCCTAACACCCTAACACCCTAACACCCTAACACCCTAACACCCTAACACCCTAACACCCTAACACCCTAACACCCTAACACCCTAACACCTAACACCCTAACACCCTAACACCCTAACACCCTAACACCCTAACACCCTAACACCCTAACACCTCTAACACCCTAACACCCTAACACCCTAACACCCTAACACCCTAACACCCTAACACCCTAACACCCCTAACACCCTAACACCCTAACACCCTAACAAACTGAAACAACACCAGAAGTGCAGTCTCTAAAGAAAGAACTTTCTGACTAGTCCCGATTTTAATTGACTTGTCCTTGCAGAAGCTAAGTATAAGTTGTTGATTGAACTACTGCATCTCTGTGGCCTTCTAGAAGTTGAGTTTGCAGTCCAGAAACTCCACACTCGAGTGGTGTCATCAGAAACTACAAACCATGAGATCTGCACCAACTGTGTAAGGTAGCACTAAAGTTAAGGTTCCAAAGTTCCACAGCCTAATAGTCGCACTTCCAGAAACTACTAAGTGGTCACTGCTTGAGACAGCAACTGAACAAACACTTCCTGTATGGTCTAACAAGTTTGTTTTCAAGACTCCCAAATGTGCTATGCTTGGATCCGAAACTATCGTTAAATGGCAACAGTTTCCACAACGTCTTGTCCAGAGAACTTTGATTGTTTTCTGTCAGTGAGACATTCCAGAATGAAGTTGTCAATGAACTATGACTAATCACTTTGATTAAGAGAATCTGTGTTATTGAATATAAGGAACTTACTAGTTGTGTTCAGCAAGGACTTAGAGTTGTTATGCTGGAATGAATAGAAAGGTAGAACTCTGAATGTCCTTTGTTCTAAAGTAGTAACTATGAGAAGTAGAAACTACGATGCAAAGAAAACTACTTAAAGCACCAAGACAAAGGTAGTCTATTACCTCACTGCAAGTCTTTAATAGCCTTTAAGTTTGAATTGGGGTAGTGAATACTTTACTAGAGTTTGAATCTCAAGTAAGTAAGCATTAGTCACTAAGTTACAGAAACGTTAACTAGTGATGTTTATGAGTCTTTATTGTTGACTCAAACTTACTCTAAAACTACTTAGATACTTGGACAATGCAGTTACTTGCACTAGTGCAGTAAGTAAGTCTAAACAAGCTTGGAGCTACAATAGCACCCTAACAACAAGTGGAAACACTCAAATGAAACACTTACTGAAGCACTAGAAAACAATACTCATAGAAAACCTAACAAACAAAAACAGACCTATAAGTCATAGCACTCTGGAATACCTAACACCAGAGACAATGAATTGAAAACTCAATGCACCTGTAGATGAAATGTAAATACAAGTCTAGGTAAGTTGAAGACATGCTTAAGTCACTTATAACTAAAAGGAAGTTGATAAAAGAGTGTCAAAGAAGCGGAAGCAGACACTTTCTAAGACTAAGCACAGAAAGAATTGAACCTAAGTTGTTCTGCATACTCAGAATCTTCAAGCATTAACAAACAGTAGTCTTAAATAAGTCTTTGTTGTGCCGAAACACTCAAACCCAAGAGATGCATCCAGTAACTGCAAACTAAACTACCTAAGACCCCTTTCTAAGAAATAGCTTCTTGCAATGCTTTGACTTTGTACTGGTTGAGTGAGACAAGGGTATACTTTGACATGATGCCAAGAACAAAGTAGTGAACTTCTTCACCAAGCACTCTTAAGTAAGTAAGGGCAACTTTAAGTGCCTAAGTCTTTAAGTGGAAAGTAACTATAAGAACATGGAACCTTAAGAAGTTCAAGTACTTGTTAAAGATATTGGAGTCTAACCACTTTGAACTTAGTAACTAGCCCTAATCTCAGCTAGTTAACTAAAAACTACCTGTGACCTTTGACTTCAAGAAAATTTGGAAAAGGGTGGTAGTGAAGAAATTAAGAGGGAAAATTTGGCTATATATAAGAGGGGTCAGTTGAGGCAAATGAAACAGAGTAGTTGCTTAGTACAGGAACAGGAGGAAAGAGTAGCTCTGGCCAAAATTCTGACTAACTAGGAACAGCAACAAAAACTTCCTTGCCGAGACCCCAGGAGTGCTAAAACATGGGACTCTGAGACGGTAAGTCAAAGAGGGTTTGGAAGGGGGTTGACGCAGCAATAGCGTGGAACTGTGGAAAGGGAAAGCAGTAACTTAGGGCTGCTGAGTAGTGGAGCAAGTGAGAGTGAGGGGAGTTTAGAAGTAGCAAAAGTAATCTGGTTGATCCTGCCAGTAGTCATATGCTTGTTCCTGAAAGACTAAGCCATGCATGTCTAAGTATAAGCTTGTATACGGTGAGACTGCGAATGGCTCATTAAAACAGTTATAGTTTATTTGCTAAGCGTTTATATGGATAACCGTAGTAATTCTAGAGCTAATACATGCTGGTTACGCAGTGCGTAGTATTTATTAGATAAAACCCAACGGGGGCAACCCTGTGGAGGAATCATAATAACTTGGCGGACCTCTTGAGGTGAAGCATTCAAGTTTCTGCCCTATCAGCTTTCGATGGTAGTGTATTGGACTACCATGGCGATGACGGGTGACGGGGAATTAGGTTTTCGATTCCGGAGAGGGAGCCTGAGAAACGGCTACCACATCTAAGGAAAGGCAGCAGGCGCGCAAATTACCCAATCCTAACTCAGGGAGGTAGTGACAAGAAATAACAACGCGGGGCTTAGTCCTGCGATTGGAATGAGTTAAGTGTAAAAGCCTTTTCGAGGACCCACTGGAGGGCAAGTCTGGTGCCAGCAGCCGCGGTAATTCCAGCTCCAGTAGCGTATATTAAAGTTGTTGCAGCAAAGTCAGTTGGAAGTCTGTGTGGGAAAAGGAATGGCTCTGCCGTGCCTGGTCCTGCACATCCGTCAGAACAGACTCAGTGGCATTGGGTTGTCGCTGTGTTGATTCAATTTTTACCTTGAGCAAATTAGAGGTTCCTAGGCAGGCCAGCGGCTGAATAGTCCAGCATGGAATAATAGAATAGGACTGAGCTCCATTTATTGGTGTTATGGCGCTCGGTATGATTAATAGGGATAGTTGGGGGCATTCGTATTTAATTGTCAGAGGTGAAATTCTAAGTGATTTATTAAAGACGAACCTATGCGAAAGCATTTGCCAAGGATGTTTTTCATTAATCAAGAACGAAAGTTAAGGGATCAAAGATGATCAGATACTGTCGTAGTCTTAACCATAAACTATGCCGACTAGAGATTGAGGCAACACCAGTACTCCTTCAGGATCTTCCGAGAAATCAAAGTCTTTGGGTTCTGGGGAGTATGGTCGCAAGACTGAAACTTAAAGGAATTGACGGAAGGGCACCACCAGGAGGGAGCCTGCGGCTTAATTTGACTCAACACGGGGAAACTTACCAGGTCCAGACATGGGAAGGATTGACAGATTGAGAGCTCTTCTTGGTTCTATGGGTGGTGGTACGGCCGTTCTTAGTTGGTGGAGTGATTTGTCTGGTTAATTCCGATAACGAACGAGACCTTAACCTACCAACTAGTTGGAACTCGCAGGGAGTTCTGGACTTTAGAGGGACTTTGGGGCTACTCCAAGGAAGTTTGAGGCAATAACAGGTCTGTGATGCCCTTAGATGTCCTGGGCCGCACGCGCGCTACACTGATGCAGGCAACAAGTCCCTGGGCAGACATGCCTTAGCACCAACCTGCATCGTGATGTGGGGATTGACCCTTGTAATTCTTGGTCATCAACGAGGAATTCTCAGTAAACGCAAGTCATCAGCTTGCATTGATTACGTCCCTGCCCTTGTACACACCGCCCGTCGCTCCTACCGATTTCGAGTGGTGAGGTGAACTCGGACTGCTTGCGAGTGGAAAGTCGAGTGAACCTTATCACTTAGAGGAAGGAGAAGTCGTAACAAGGTATCTGTAGGTGAACCTGCAGATGGATCATTAACACATCCTATTTATTTTTAGCTTTATTTCAAACCTCAGCGCGATGGATATCTCGGCTTCTGTAACGATGAAGAACGCAGCAAACTGCGAAAAGCACTGCGAATTGCAGAACTCCGTGAGTCAGTAGATCTTCGAACGCAAACGCGCCCTCGGGCATGCTTGTTTCAGGGCCTCCTTAGCTGCTAGCTGTGAGTGCGGTGCTCTCACGAAGCCACTCCACTTGAGTCTGGCAGAAGGACTCTCTTCGGCAGTGTCTGAGGCAAGACCACCGTCTGAACTTAAGCATATCATCACTAAGACGAGGAAAAGAAACTAACCAGGATTGCCCTAGTAACGGCGAGTGAAGCGGTAAAAGCCCAGGCTGAAATCGCTGCGGCGAAATGGTATGCGAAGTATGAATGCTGCTCACGCAGAGTGGAGGAGTAAGTGTTCTGAAAGAAACGCCGCAGAGGGTGAAAGCCCCGTGCCTCCTCCGCAGACGCGACAGCAGGTGTTCCTAGAGTCGGGTAGTTTGGGACTGCTGCCCTAAGTGGGAGGTAGACTTCTTCTAAGGCTAAATACTCACAAGAGACCGATAGCGAACAAGTACTGTGAAGGAAAGATGAAAAGAACTTTGGAAAAAGGGTTAAAATACTTGAAATCGTTGAGGAGGAAGCTGTGAGGCTGGTCTCGGCAGCAGTGCAACTAAGTGCACGCACTTGGGGGAGCTGCTGCCTCAACTCGGTCTTTGCTGAAGTTCTGAGCTGCCCTGCTGCTAGTTGGGCAGGCCCTGAGCTGAGGGTGCGGGCCGAGGACTTGCCCCACTGACCCGTCTTGAAACACGGACCAAGGAGTCTAACATGTGTGCGAGTAGTTGGGTGGAGACCCTTCTGCGTAAGGAAACTGAGCCTTTCAGGGCCGTGTTAACGAGCTCAGCAGGCATGTTGGGACCCGAAAGATGGTGAACTATGCTTGGGAAAGGCGAAGCCAGGGGAAACCTTGGTGGAGGCTTGTAGGGATACTGACGTGCAAATCGTTCTTCTGACCTGAGTATAGGGGCGAAAGACTAATCGAACCATCTAGTAGCTGGTTCCCTCCGAAATTTCCCTCAGGATAGCTGGAACAAAGCAGTTTTATCGGGTAAAGCGAATGATTAGAGGTTCGGGAGTTGCAACAACTTTCACCTATTCTCAAACTTTAAATTGGTAAGAGTGCGGAGTTACTTAAGTGAACTCTGTATTGAATGTTTGTTCCAAGTGGGCCATTTTTGGTAAGCAGAACTGGCGACGAGGGTCCAACCTACGGCAGGGTTGAGGTGACAAACTGGGTGCTCATCGGAGGAAAAGGTGTTAGTTCATTTAGACAGTAGGACGGTGGCCATGGAAGTCGGAACCCGCTAAGGAGTGTAACAACTCACCTACCGAATGAACTAGCCCTGAAAATGGATGTCGCTAAGCACCTGACCGACACCTTGCTGTGCAGCTCAACGCAGCTGGACAGGTAGGAGGGCGTGAGGGTAGTTTCGAAGGCCCCGAGTGGTCGGGGCTGGAGCTGCTCTTAGTGCAGATCTTGGTGGTAGTAGCAACTATTCAAATGAGAACTTTGAAGACTGAAGTGGAGAAGGGTTTCGTGAGAACAGCAATTGGTCACGAGTGACTCGGTCCTGAGGTTTCGAAAGGGAATGGTGTTAAGATTCACCAAGCTAGGCTTAGGGTACTGAGTGGCAACACAACTGAACTCAAAGACGTCGGGGCGGAGCGCCAGGGAGAGTTCTCTTTTCTTCTTAACAAGTCACTGCCCTGGAGGTCTTTGCGACGAGAGAGGGCTACCGACTGGAAAGCAGCACACCCTTTGTGCTGTCTGGTCAGCTTCCTTCGGCCCTTGAAAATTTGAGGGAAACCTTGCTTCTAGCCTGGCCGTACCCACAACCGCATCAGGTCTCCAAGGTTAGCAGCCTCTAGTAAGTAGAAGAATGTAGATAAGGGAATTCGGCAAATTAAGATCTGTAACTTTGGGATAAAGATTGGCTCTGAGGACCAGGCTGCAGGCCCAGCTTGTCTGCCCTGAAGCTGTGACAGGAAGGGGACAACCCGACCAGTCCGGCGAGGGCTTGACTTGCTGGTCTCCCTACAGCAGCAAATGGTCAACTCAGAACTGGAGCAGCAAGGGGAATCCGACTGTTTAATTAAAACAGAGCATTGTGAAGGCCTGTTAGGTGTAGACACAATGTGAGTTCTGCCTTGTGCTCAGAAATATCAACGTGAAGAAATTCAGCTAAGCGCGGGTAAACGGCGGGAGTAACTATAACTCTCTTAAGGTAGCCAAATGCCTCGTCATCTAATTAGTGACGTGCATGAATGGATTAGACGAGATTCCTACTGTCCCTATCTACTATCTAGCGAACCCACAGCCAAGGGAACGGGGCTTGGCGTAATCAGCGGGGCAAGAAGACCCTGTTGAGTTTGACTCTAGTCTGACTTTGTGAAGTGGCGTAGGAGGTGTAGTCTAAGTGGGAGCCCCTGCGATCTTGGTAACCACTACTCTTGATGTCACTTACTTATCCATTGAAGTAGCAGCTTTCTGGCTTTATCCGCTAGGATGGAGACATAGTCAGGTAGGGAGTTTGGCTGGGGCGGCACATCTGTTAAACAATAACACAGGTGTCCTAAGGCAAGCTCAAAGAGAACAGAAATCTCTTGTAGACCAAAAGGGGAAAAGCTTGCTTGATTTTGATTCTCAGTACGAATACAAACTGTGAAAGCATGGCCTATCGATCCTTTGCTTTTAAAAGTCTTAAACCAGAGGTGTCAGAAAAATTACCACAGGGATAACTGGCTTGTGGCAGCCAAGCGTTCATAGCGACGTTGCTTTTTGATTCTTCGATGTCGGCTCTTCCTATCATTGCGAAGCAGAATTCGCCAAGTGTCGGATTGTTCACCCGCTAATAGGGAACGTGAGCTGGGTTTAGACCGTCGTGAGACAGGTTAGTTTTACCCTACTGATGACTGATGTCGCTACAGTAATCTAACTCAGTACGAGAGGAACCGTTAGGTCAGATCACTGGTTCATGCAATTTCCTGATAAGGAAGTGTTGCGATGCTATCATCTGCTTGATTATGGCTGAACGCCTCTAAGCCAGAATCCAATGCTGGAAAGCTGACGTCCCTTCAGCTGAAAATGGAACAAGTAACTCAATTCCACTTTCCAAACCCCACCAAACTACGGCTGGAGACAAATCTTTTGCAGACCACTTAAATGGAACGAGGGATTGTAAGTAAGAGTAAGCTTGTCCTTACGATCTACTGAAATTCATCCTCCTTCCTTCGATTTGTCCCCCCTCTTCTACCTCTGCTGGGGGGTTTTACTTAGTGCTTTGAATTATTTAAACAAAGTAATCATGAAGTTTAGAAAGTATTTCTAAAAGAGAAACCCAGTTAAGTGAAGATGAGGCATTCCAGAATTCAGCCCTTACATGAATTCTAACTAAAACCTAATTAATGAAGTAAGAAGTTTGCTTCAAGGGTATTTGCTTGAGCAATTAAGTCAAGAATTCAATGATGAATTAAATTAAGTTGACTGACCACACAGCATTACTGTGGCCTTGTAGTTCTTGAGTCTGTTGACCTGTAGAGAGGTCCCAAACTCTCACTGAATAGTCTCCATAGCCACCTCCAGACACCAAGTATTTGTCATCACTCGATAGCTTGACTGAAAGTACTTCTGCAGTGTGTCCTCTAAGTAATTGAGTAGTTAGTCCGGAAGTCAGACTCCACACTCTAATTGTTCTGTCCCTACTTCCTGAGACTGCAAACTGCTCGTCACTTGAAATAGCAACTGAGCAGACTCTAACACCATGTCCTTGAAGGACTCTAATCAGGTCTCCAGAAGTAAGACTCCACACTCTAACAGTGCGGTCAGCACTCCCAGAGACAATGTATTGGTCAGTCTTCGAAATGGCCACTGATTCGACATAACGACTATGGCCTTCAAGGACTCTAATCACTTCTCCAGTAGTTAGACTCCACACCCTAAGTGTAGTGTCAAAACTACCAGAGACAATGTATTGGTCATTGTTAGAAATGGCCACTGACCTAACCCAATCACTATGGCCATTGAGTACCTGAGTGGTTTGTCCAGAAGCTAGACTCCACACTCTAAGTGTTTTGTCTTTACTCCCAAACACAACCCACTCACCATCCCTAGAAATGGCCACAGACAACACCTCATCACTATGCCCCTTGAGTACTTGGGTTACTTGTGCAGTAGCTAGACTCCACACTCGAATAGTGGAATCAGAACTAGCAGACACTAGTATCCCTTTCCTCTCAGACACAGCAACTGAGTAGACACACTCAGTATGGCCTTCAAGAACCTTAGTCTGTCTAAATCCAGGTTTCCATACTTCAGAGTGGAAGGAGGCTTCATAGAATTGCTTGTTGACTCTTGCAATTCCTATTATCTCCTCAGGACTCAGGAACTTAAACACCTCGAGAATAGGTCTTAGGTTACCTACTCTTTCAAAGGTGAATAGTTTCTTTGGTTTCTTCCAAAGTCTGACAGTCTTATCCTCACTTCCACTAACAATCAGCCTAAGTTCCATTTATCAGGCGGTACCAGAAATGGTCTGGAGAGCAAAAACTGAAGGAAGCAATTAGTTCTTACGACAGAAACGTTAGGATGATAGTAGTTTTGAAGTTAGACATACTCACGACAGAGCAGAAATGAAAAACGAATAGAGGAATCGAGAACTCGAAAGAGACGCTACACGAAGAAACAAAGCAAGAGAACGGAGCTCCCAAGTTCTGAAGAAACACGAACAGAACTCAAGAAGGAAAACAACCCAACAAAAAATTCAAGCCAGAAGTCTAGGCGGGTTGCACGAATTCCTATAAGTAAATAAATTTATTCAATTCTTAGGAAAACAAAAGAGTGATGGAAATATTGTTAGAGTCAAGAATGGTCCTGAAGTGCTGTATGAAGAACAAGGAAAGGGAAAACGTCAAAAGAAAAGAAAAGCAAACTCAGGACAGAAGAACTCAAAAGACTGGAAAGACAGTACAAATAACCAAAAAACGGCGAAAACGGAGAGACCACCTGAAGACGTGAAAAAACATAAAGAACCAAGACAACAACTAAGAAGAAAATTCAGAAACTCAATCAAAAAGTAAGAAAGGAAACTACTACTGTGGATGAAAAGCAAGAACACAAAACAAGCAGAAGTACGAAACAACAAGGAAAAGTAGTAATTAAATTAATAAAATTTTCACTTAAAAGCATTTCTGGTGAAAAAAGCCCCTAAGGCACTAAAAATAGCTTCAAGTGGTACTGCTATTATGGCTAGGATGAAACCAGTTGTCATAGTGTAGTCTTTGACATCTTCATGCTTGGAAGGCTCAGTTGATTCAAAGCTATTCATTCCTCCTACTAGGACTAGAATTATTATTCCTAAAAAGTAGAACACAAAAGGCAAGAGTAAAAGGATGGTCACTAGGTAAACTTTCATTCCCTTTCTCCCAATTGCACAGCATCCTAGGATGCAAAGCATTATGTGCACAACTATAGTTAGTATGCTAAGGATAGTCACAGCAAGCATTCCTCTTCCAGCACTTAAGATGTTGTCGCAAATTCCAGGACATGAAGACTCCAAAGGACTGGTGGCTTCACTGCAAAGCTCATCTTGCCACACATAGTAAAGTGCATCGTCGCCTTCCTTATATCCTGTCGTTCCAATGGTTACGTCTTTAGTAGCCGCAAGAGTAAAGGGCCCAAAAGAAAAAAGGCAGTAGTCAAACCACTTGATGGACAAACTTAGGAATATTAATAAGGCCGTAACTATACTACCTACCAAGTGCGCGTGCAGGCAACCTATGCTTGTTTTAGTTTTGGGGCGAGAAACTGGAGTCTCTTTTTCTTCGGTAGTTTGGTTTAAATCCCCAGACTTTTCCATTATTTTCCACCGCAAACGGAATATTAGGTTTAAAACTAAATCACTGGTTAGACACAAAAGAAAACTGCTTGTTTTAGAGCAACATTTACAGGAATTTAATTCAATCTTATCGAATTAAGTCCTTAGTATTCTTTAAGTTTGACTTAAGTTGGGTTTTTAACGTGGAGCATTAGGTTTGCAGAATCTTGTAATCTCGGTTAATCTAAATTAATGTTATCTGAATTAGCAAGGTTGAAGTGATTGGGCTGTTTATAAACCAAGTATGGAGCAAAGTGCTTGCATGAATCTATTTCCGAAGAATGGCATTAGGGTCAAAGTTAATGTAACTAAAGCCACAGCAGAAATTGATTTTGGAGGATATTTTGAAAAAGCTGAGTTGGTTGGTGAGTTAAAAAGAGTTTCTCCTTACAGCCCTTTCGAAGTACTTAGCCAGAAAGGGAACTACAAGGTTGCTATTGTTCCTCTGCCTGGGGGCGGAACTAGTTTTAGTAAGAGGAAAGAGTGGAGTAAAATACAAACAAACTTTCAAGAAGAAAGCAGGATTGGAAAGAGTTTAGAGGAAGACGGTACTACAGAACTAGCTTTTAAAGAAACAAAACTCAAACTAGACCGACTGCTCTGTGCCGTTGAAAATAAGGGAACAGCCAACATTAACTCTGCAGAAACAGAAAAAATTGAAGAAGAACTCGAAGAAGCAAAACCCCAAGTAACTAGGCACGAATTAGCTAAACAGTACAACAAACTAGGCATTCTATATAACGAAACAGCAAACTACCAAAAGTCAGAGGAGTACTACTCAAAATCCCTGAGCATAAAACAACAAATCCTAAACCCGCAAAGTCTTGAGTTGGCTTTAATCCACAGCAACTTGGCATTGCTATACAGAAACACAGGCAAGTACATAAAGGCTAAGGAACATTTCGATGCATGCTTAAGGATTCAGAAAGAAGTCCTGGACCCTAAACACCCTAACTTAGCTTTGACCTACAACGGACTGGGAGAACTTAGTGTAAAGTTAGGAGACTACAAAAGGGCAGAGGAGTACCAAAAGGAAGCTGTAAGTATACAAGAAGTGCTTCACCCGAAAAGATCCCCAGTTGGCTACTAGTTACAGTGGGCTGGGTGTGGTCTACAGAAGCTTAGGGAACTACAGTGGAGCAGAGGAATACTACAAAAAGTGCCTAGACATAAGGAAGGAGATTTTGGGTCCTAAACACCCTGACTTAGCTTTAGTTTACAACAACTTGGCTGTGCTTTATAGAAGCACAGGAAACTACGAAAAGTCAGAGAAGTGCTATGAAAAATGCCTGAACATCCAAAAAGAAGTGCTGGACCCCCAAAGTCCTTTTTTAGCGTTGAGCTACAGTGGTTTGGGTGAACTCTGCAGAAGGAAGGGGAAGCACAATGAAGCAGAAAAGTACCTTAACAAAGCCTTGAATATAAGACAAAGGGTTTTGGACTCTAAGCATCCTCACTTAAGTTCAAACTACAACAACTTAGCTGTGCTTTACAGAACAACAGGAAACTATACTAAGGCAGAAGAGTACTTCAACAAATGTCTAAGCATAAGGCAAGAAGTGCTTCACCCTAAGCACCCTGAGTTAGCCCTTACTTACAACAACTTAGCTTCTTTGTACGAAAAAACCAAGAACTACAACAAAGCGGAGGAACACTACCGAAGATGCCTAGCTATAAGAGAAGAAGTACTGGACTCCAAGCACCCTGAACTGGCTACAAGCTACAGTGGCTTAGGCGTGCTTTACGAAAAGTTAGGGAACTACCAAGAAGCAGAAAAGTACTTCAGTAAAGCCTTAGGCATAAGAGAAGAGGCACTAGGTTGCAAAAACCCCCAGTTGGCTGCGAGCTACAACAACTTAGCTAGACTCCATAGAAACATGAAGAACTATACTAAGGCAGAAGATTACCTTATTAAATGTTTAAGTATAAGACAAGAAGTCCTGCACCCTAAACACCCTGATTTAATCAACTCTTACAACAACCTAGCAACTCTATACGAAGCAATGGGCAGTTTGGAAAAGCTTTTGGAGCACTCTTCAAAGATAAAGCTAACTTTAAGTTAGTTTAAGTGATTAGTAATACTTATTAGGACGGTTACTTCTGACCCTTACGTCTTCTTCAAACAGACTTTCTGGTTTAACTTCTCTTTTAGTTTGCCTTTGGTAGTTATCCCAGACACTCATATGAGCGTTGTTGGTGCTTAAAATAGGATCTGGGGACTGTTCTCTGGGATTGGTTAAGTTGTGAGGACTTGGACTTCTAGGGTATACTTTAACTGGCTCTTTAGCAGTGTTGCCTGTGAATTCGAAAAGGTCCTCTAGTTGCTGGGGCGTAAACCTTCTATCTCCAGTAAACATTTCTTGGTCGCTGATAGTGCATACCAACAAAGTGTTTATGCAAGAGCAGATAGTACCTCCGCAGACTTCTGCTATGAAAATTGAAAGAATCAAAGACACAACTGCAGGTCCTGTGCGGGCTGTTAAGGTGCTTGTTTCCGTTCCGGTGGGTGTATAGCTGACTACCACTACTATTGAGTAAGTAACGAAAAACCCCAGTATAGTTATTGAAAGCTTAAGAACTGCAGTCACAGTAGAGATTGAGCTCATTATTTTGCAGACCTTGCTTTTGTTTCTGCTAATCAAAAAGTAGGATTCTTTTGCAGAAACTGAATAACTCTTTCCAAAAATGGCTAAGTAAAAGTAGGCTTGTTTAGAGTAATACTTTAAACAGTTTTCGTAGTTGCACAAAAGAGGCCAACAGGTGCAAGCACAGCACTTTGAGAAGCCCTTAGTTTTGTTTCTGTGAAGAAAGCCACTTAAAGGCTTCAACAAGAGAAAAGGCAACAAAGTGAATAAGTTACTAAAGCCTCCTCTAATTAAAGAACCTAGGTGGAATCTGCAAAGTATCTTGAGAGACCTCCAGAAAGGCTTCCAAACATGGGACCTTTCTCTAGTGAAGAACCAGTAGCCAATGGCTCCAGCCACTACAAACTCTGAAACTGCAGACAAAACTGCTAACCACCACACAGACACAAACAAAACAAACACTAGTATCCACCAGTTCTCTTGTTGGTACTCCAAGTCAATAACCTTGCCCCCAGGGACTTCGTTGTTGTCAAGTGTAACTTTGTTTGCTGTGCTCATTGCGAAGAGTGTTACTGTTGTCAGTAGAGTTAAGACTCCTAGTCCAACTAGCATTACCAAAAAGGGAACTACCGATATGTTTCTGATGTTTTTAACAGCTGCAATGCTTGCTTCTAAAGCATCTAGTCCCAAACTTATGCTGTCCTTTTTGAGTAAAATGTAGACTAAAAAAACCCCAAACAAGCAAAGAGTTACTATAGAAGCTGTTTTTAAGTTGCCACTTGGAGTTTGGTAGCAGTAACTTGGGTATACACTGTCCATTTCCTTGCACAAAGAGTTGTAAGTATGGCTTGAGTTTAAGTAAAATAACCCTGCAGTCATTCCGAGCAACAAAAAGCACTCAGTGATGGCTATGAAAATTAGAACTTTCAAAAGACTCATTCTTTTGAGTCCTTTCATGCAAAGAAACCCCTGAAGCACTGCAACTAGAACTCCCACAACCACTGCGTCCCAGGCTAGTCTTACGTCTCCTGCAGCCCTGATTACAAGCATGGTTAGTTCATAAAGTTCCCCAACAACTTTTTTTCTGGACTCTTCTGAGTAAGGAAGGCAGTAGTACCCAAAGGTGGTACAAGGAATTGAGTCCCAGCACCCCCACTCAGTAAGTTCTCTACTATACTCAGAATCATAGTAGCACATGGACTCTGGCGAAACTTCTGTGGGGCAGTTCTTTACACACAGTGGAACAGTTAAGTCCGAGGGATCGGGGTAGTACATGTACTTAGCAGACTCTAAGTTGCCCACTCCGCAAACATCTCCTCTGAAGTCGTGTCCCTGCATTAGTTGGTTAGTGTCTCCTTGGTACAAAAGGTATATTGCGAGTCCTGCGTACACTGCATTCACGAAAATAAACAGTCCTAGAAAAAACACGTCTGTGCACTTCCTTAGTTGCTCAGGACCCTCAAAGTCCCTGGAACCTTTTAGTTCTGTGTTGCAAGGGTGCTTTAATTCTTTGTCTTCCCACTTTTCAATCAAAGAACTCATTTATTATTAAAGTTGCCCGCAAGAAACAACCCTAACTTCAGTTTGGGGCTTGTCGTTGGAGTCTGTGGGGAGGTTCTCTACTTCTTTGACGTGCTCCATTCCTGAAAGGACCCTTCCAAACACCACGTGTTTTCCGTTCAAATGAGGAGTTTCTTTGAAAGTTATGAAGAACTGGGACCCGTTCGTGCCTGGTCCTGCGTTTGCCATGCTTAAAAGTCCCTCTTTTGTGTGTTCTGTCCTAAAGTTCTCGTCTTCGAACTTAGCTCCGTAGATGCTTTCTCCGCCTGTGCCGTTGTGGTTGGTGAAGTCGCCTCCCTGCATCATGAAGCCTTTGATGACTCTGTGGAAAATAGAGTTTTGGTAGTGCAGAGGTACTCCTGAAGTCCCAGTGCCCTTTTCGCCTGTGCAGAGACACCTAAAGTTCTCAGCAGTCTTGGGGACTACGTTAGCAAACAGTTCAAACACCACTCTTTTGGGCTCAGACTCGCCTATAGTGATGTCCATGTAGACTTGGGGGTTGGAAGGGTCAGCTTCTTCAGGTATTTCGTGCTTCGGAAGAATGGTTTCCTTTTCTTCGTAAATTGATATTTTGCTGAACATGTTGCCGAACCGCTTCTTCTCTTGTTCTTTGACAGCTTTCATCTTCTTTTTGGCCTGGACTTCTAGTTGCTTTATTTCCTTGCTGTTGGGGTCTACTTGGAGTGCAGTTTGGCAGTCCTGCAGGGCCTCCTCGGGCAGTCCGTAGTTGAGTTTTGCTGTGGCTCTTCTGTAAAGTACTTTGAGGTTGTTAGGGTCTATTTGGAGGGCTTCGTTGCAGTGCTCTATGGCAGCTCCCCATTCTTTGAGTTTGAGTTCGCACATTCCTAAGTTGGACAGCAACTGTAGTTTCAGAGTTTTGACTTCCTGGCCTTCGTCGTCTGACTCATCTTCGATGTAAGAAAGTCCTTCTAAGTAGTAGTCTTCCTTAGCTTGTTTGTAGTTTCCTTCTTTCACAGAAGCATTGCCTTTTTCTTTGTACATTTTGGCCTTTTCTAGTTTCTCGTCCAGCTCTAGTTCCCACTTTTCCCTTTCTTTGTCTCTGAAGTCAATCAACTCCACTTCAAACTTAAGGGTTGCATTGGGAGGGATCTTGGGCTCCATGCCTTTTTCGCCGTAAGCGTAGTCAGACCTGCAGGTGAAAACAGCCTTTTCTCCTTTTTTCATAGTCCCAATGCCTTGCTCCCAGGCCTTAATGACTTCTCCGTCTCCCAAAGTAAACGAAAAAGGAGTCCCTCGGGAGTAAGACGAGTCGAACTCCGACCCGTCTTCGAGAGTACCTTTGTAGTGGAGTTCAACTACTTGGCCTTCAGCCGGACACTCTCCTTCTCCTTCTTGCAGCACTTCTTTTATCACTCCGCCGTCCTTTGTAAGGTCCATTCTAGAAATTACTATTTATGGAATATGTTATACTAACTCACTTGGGCCTTCCACTTTGGAAAGCCTTGCCGTCTTTAACATACCCTGGTTTGAGTCTTTTTTTGTCAGTTTTCTTGACGTAAGGGCTTTGGTACACCTTTTCAGAAACCTTTTTAGGGTTGAAGCCTCCATTCAAAGACCTGTTTCTAGAGCGGGGTTCGTTGTCGTCGAAGCTGTGGATGCTGATGTTAGAGACGTTTCTGCGCTTGATAGTAGGAGTTAACTTGTAGTAAGGGTTGGGTCTAGGTCCGTTAGGTGCTGGGCTTTTGGAGGGCAATTTTGGTTCTATCAAAGTTGACTTATTGTTTAAGGACCTGTTTCTAGGTTTGGGGATTTTGGACTTGGAGTGGGAGTTTGTGTCCAAAAGGGTTCTTTTAGGGTTGATTTCGGGAAGGAAAAGCACAGAGTTAGTTGAGATTTGTTCTAGTGTTTGGAGTTTGTCTAGTTTGGAACTAAAGTTTTCAGGGGTGATGGCGTTCCTCCTGAAGAGTTCCTTTGCGACCTCTAGAGCGTTGTCTCTAGCTTTGATTTGGTCCTCTAGTAAGCTTATGTAAATGTTTTTTTGCTTTACAACGGCTTCGTGTTTTTTGTGCTTCCTGTCTTTTTCTAAGTTTTCTAAAGCACTGACATGCTTTTGGAACTCAAGTTCGACTTTGTTGTTGGAAGTTTCGTTGAGTTTTTGTTTGTCTAGTTTGGCTTTGAGTTCTTTTCTTTTGGCTTCAAGTTTTTCTTTTTTTTCAGTTTCTTTTTTGATGTCTTCTTCAAAGGACTTTTTTGAGTTCTCTAAGTTCTGGATTTCTTCTAGTTTAGTTTGGTGTTCTTTCGAGTTTGTGCCTGAGTCGTTTGAAATAGTTATAAGTTCACTTTTTTTAGCCAGTATTTCAAAGTCGATTTGTTCAATGCTTTGTTCACTTTGGTGGATGGTTCTTCGGCACAAAGCTTCTTCTTGAAAGTGGGAGTTCATGTCTAGTAGGTGTTTGTTAACTACAGATGACCCTGTAGGCGAACCCTGCTTTTCAGACAACTTGCTTCGTAAGTTAGAAATTTCTTCCTTGAGCTGGGCAATTATGCTGTTGTACTTAGACAAGTTATACTGCACGCTCAGAACGTTCCTTGAAAGGTTGGTTTTGATGTTTTTAGCCCGATTGGCGTACTTAAGGGTGTTAAGGGTTTCTTCGAAAGCGCCTGAAAAAGGCGAAACGCAAGCGATCATAACTGTCCTGCAGTTGCCCCCCCAAAGAGTCTTTCAGAATCCGAGTCAACTTGGAGTCCCTGTAGGGAATGTAGATCTTTCCAATCTTGTCAGTAGCTTCACACAAAGCATTGATGCAGTTGCCCAAAGCCAAAAGGGACCTATTGATATTAGCGCCCTCAATAAGTCGAATTCCTCTGTTTCTAGTGTTGGAAGCTCTTTCTGAGCCAGCTAAGTCTATTAGACTCAGTTTGCCCACTAGCACTTCAGCTTCTGTTCCCGAAGCTCGGTCTTTGTGCTCGATTACAATTTGCAAAACTGCGTGTGACCTACTGCTTTCTTGGTTGGCTTCAGTGGGTTCACAAGTTCTGTTGATGTTTCCATTTTTTATACTTGAAACTACATTTTCTGGAGAAGAAGCTGAAATCTCACTCAGGCCAGCCACAACTACTCCTTTGACGGGGTCTTCTCTCACGTCTAAGTTTTCTTGGTTGGGGTTGAGTAGGTCCCTGACTACTTCGTTGTAGATTTCTAAGTAGCTTATTTTCACGTTGTATTTTTTGTCTATTGAGTACTTTTCTATCCTTGTGAAGATTTCCAAAAAGGTGTTGAGCATCAGTCCAGGTCTGTCCTGGCTCCCCAGCATAGTGTAGGTCTTGCCTGCTCCTGTGGGTCCGTACGCAAACACGGTAGCGTTGTAACCCTCCAGTGCTCCGTCAATCAAAAATTTAGTTGTTCTTTCGAAAACAAGGTCTTGTTCTGAGTTTTCATTAAAAGCGTAGTCAAAAGCATACTGTTTTTGTCTGCTTCTGTTTTGTCTCAAAAAAGCTTTGGGGGAGTTTTCGTTGGGGTCCATAAGCACAACTACTTTGTCATCCACTACATAGACGACTGGAGTCTCGTCTATTTCTACTTCTTTTTTAGTTAGGGGTCTGCTTCTAACTGCTACTAAGATATTATTGCTTCCCTCTTGCAATTGCTTTACGTAGTCTTCTGTTTCCAAGTCTTCCATTTATTAATTTTTCTCTTAACTCAACCGTTAACTTATTTCCAAACTCTGACGTCTTTTGGAGTTAAGCCTTGCACCCTCGAGGACTCGTCCCTGCTTATAAATTACAAGTTGCACCAGAACTCCTCCACAAGTTGTCTATCTTCTTGGCTTTCAGTGTTGATTTCCTTCACAGTGTGGTACTCAAAGCTAGGGTGTTCTTCCATCTAAGTAAAGTTTACCTCGGCCGGAATGCCTTTGCCTCTCCACATAAACACTGCTACTATTTCTAAGTTAGGTTCCTCCCCGTACACTCCCATAGTGCCGAAGGAGTACTTTCTCAACTTCTCCATTCTAGCTAAGAACCCTTCGACTCTGTTGGCAGTCATGTATAGTTTTTGGCCTTCTCCTTCGAGTTTTTGGTAGTGGAGGTGGTAAATACTCCAGCCTTGAGGGTCGTACATCTTCCAGAACTCCTGCATTGCTGCCTTTTTGTCTTCTGTGTTGGAGTAGAGTTTCTTCCAGGAGTCCATGTTGAGTTGGGTTTCTGGAAGCAAGTCTAGGGGGTTCTGTGAAGAGGTTTGTTTCTTTTCTTCAGTTTTCTTTTCAGTTTTCTTTTCAGTTTTCTTTTCAGTTTTCTTTTCAGTTTTCTTTTCAGTTTTCTTTTCAGTTTTCTTTTTTGGTTGCTTTTTTGACTCTTTTTTTTCGGGTTTTTTCTGGACAGGCAGTTCCAAAGGCTGCTTGCAGAACTTAATGGGTCCCCAAACATTTGTGAACTGAGGTATACTGGAAACCCTTTCAAACCACTTCATTAAAACCTTCAAGCTCTTCAAGAACTTTTCGTCAAGCACTGTCCTTAAAGGCAACACCAAAGCGCAGGCTAGAGAAATGTCAGCTATTGTTAGTTCTCCTCCACATAAGAAGTTCGACTTCTTAAGGCCCTTGTCAAGTTCTTTAAGTTGCTTTTTAACGTCTCCAGAAGCTTTGTCAACAACTTTTTGGTCAGACTCAGTGACGCCCAAGAAGGGGTAGGTCCAGTTCATCAAGGCTGGTTCCAAGGAGGTCTGGATAAACTCCAACCAGGCATCAATTTCTGCAAGCACTTCAGAATTGCCCAAGTAAAGCGAGGACTGTGCTAACTGAGCTATGTAAATCATGATAGCGTGGGTGTCGAACAAAGTAGTACTTTCTAGTTCCAACAGAGGAACTGAACGGGTGGGAGACTTGGCAAGGAACTCTTTCGACTTAATTGCACTCCACGAAAGGTAAGGAGTTTCCAAAGAGACTCCACAGAGTTCAGCTGTGACTAAGATTTTGTTTGCTTTGTAGTGACCTAGAGGGGCAAGGAGTTTCTAAGTAGTTCTTACCATTTATTCAGAATATAACTCAGATTAACAGGTTATCTTAGTTAAAAACGGGAGGGTCGTACCTATGGTGGTTGAAAATCTTCAAAAGCATGTGAGGTTCTTGGACAGGCATTGAGTTGAGTTTGTCAATGAGTCTAAGTATTTCGGCTTTCTTCCACCTGCTCTGTAAGTTTAGGTCTTGGTCGTCAATGCTGAGTGTTTTTTGTTTGAAGGCCTCTAAACTAATTGCAGGGTTGTAAACTCCTTCTTTTTGTCTATCAAACTCAACTCCAGGCACTTTGTTGATTTCGTACAGGTCCTCAGGTCTGCTTACTTCTGCATTCATTTCAGCAAGGACTTGTTCAAGGGCTGTTTTGGCTTCCAAAGGAGTGGTTTCTTTTTCAAAAGAAACTCCAGAGTATATGTCCAACTCCGAAGCACCTCCTTCAGACTCCTCAAAGAGTTTTTGTACGTCTAGTTGGCCACTGAAGCTTTCCTTCGCTTCCATTTCTTCGGCAAAGTTTTCTCTGTTTATGGCTTCTTCAGGGAGTTCTTCTGAAAACTCAGGGTTGGGTTCTTGCATGTCGCCTTCGAAGGTTTCTTCTTGTTCTCCGAACATCTCAGGAAGTTCTCCAGACTTCATTTGTTCCTCTGCAGCGTAAAGCATGACTTCGTGGTCGTCCATCTTAAGTACATCTACGTAGGAGTTCCACCGAGACACCAAGTTTGCTAGGGTTGAAAGCTGTTTGTGTGACTTTTGAAGGAACATGTTGAGGTCTTTGGACTCTTTAGCTCTGGCAGAGGCCAGTATTAGTTTGTACTTTTGCTGGACTTCCTTGAGTTCCTGGGGGTTGTCCATTAAGTAGAACTTAGTAGCTTCGTAGTCTTCAAAGAGTTTTTGTTCAGCCGAAAAAGTCAAGTCTTTGATGAAGGACTTGATGTCAGAGTACAATGTGCTCAGGAAGGCGTTTCTAAACTGGGTTTCTTTGCGGTTGTTGAAATGGTCGTAACTAGACTTAGGAAGTCCTTCTAAAGAAAGGTAACTTTCTTGTCTGAGTTTGGAGTAGTAGTCAGTGTAGTCAATGTTTTCAGGAACAAAGAGTCGATCTTTGACTTTTTCGTCCAAGTTGTCTTTGTTGATCCAAGTTTCTGAGTCGAGGTTGAGGGTGTTGATGAGGAGTGTTCTGGACTGGTTCTTTTGAGCCCAGTCCTGCGCGAGGATCATTCTTTTGCTGTCGCGCTTCTTCTTCTTTTCTTCTTTGAACTCAATCATTTCCCTTGCATACTTAGAAAGCTTCAAAGCAGTGTGCCTTTTGCGGGTGGCTTCGTGTTCAAGTCTTTCTAGTTCTTTTTGGTTGAACTCAGTTATTCGGTCGTTTTCGACCTGAGTTTGGAGTTCCCAGAACTCATTGCGGTACTTGTCAATAGTGGCTTTCATTTCTTTGCGCCAATTCAAGAGTTCTTGGTCGTACTGAGTCTGTTTCTTCCTTGGCTTGGTAACTCTTAGGCTGCGTCGAATGCACCTCCACATTTAGTAATATAATTAGTTTAACTCTTGACTTAACTTAACAGAGGCTAATTAACAGCTGAAATTCATTTTCATTTACCATTTGCACAGAGTAGTTACTAGTCAGTTTTGTAAGTAAAGTTTGTTGCGCGGGGACTTTAGGGTACTGAATACCAGTGCAGTGTAAATCACAACCTAAACAGGGATGAAAAAACGGTAATAATAAAAATGCCTGAGAAGGTGAAGTATCCTCAGCTCAAAGAACTCAACAAGGAAAGTTCTGAAGAAGAGCCCCTAAACAGCAAGACTTCCCAGGACGACCTCAAACTGCCACTTTCAGTTTTGTTCACCTACGCAAACCGAGGTGACTTCGCACTTCTATCAATAGGCAGTTTGTGCAATGTGATATTCTCGATCCTCCCCGCGTTTCTTGCAATCAAAGTTGGGGACATCATTGACGCCATGGAGAATGTAGCTGCAGACGAGGACAACTTTTACGAAGAAGAAAAAGAAATTGCCATCATAAACTTCGTTTTGGGAGCCATCACTATAGTGTTTAGTTGGATTTCCATTGTGTTGTTCATCAAACTTGGAAACAACCAAGGCCTCAAGTGGAAAAGTGTGTACTTCCGAGCAATAGTCAACAGACCCATTAAGTGGTTTGACAAAACCAACCCTGCTGAACTAGGGGGTAGTATTGACATGGACTGCGACGCCATCGAACACGCATTTGGGAGAAAAGCTCATGTTGGTTATGTCCTCTGTGGTTTTCTTCATTACTTGCTGGATCCTAGCTGTGACTATCAACCTGCAGCTTTGCTTGATAGCTTTAATCATGGTTCCTTTCCAACTTGGAGCTGCGATTGTGGTCGACAGGGCCTCTGTGAAGGCTTCAGCTGAAGGTCAAGAAAAGTACAAAGTAGCTGGAGGAATAGCTGAAGAAAGCCTGGAAGGCGCTAAAACTGTCGCTAGTTGCAACGGACAAGAAACCAGAGCCAGGGCTTACCAAAGCGAACTTGAGCCTTTGAAAAGGTCCACCACTGTTATGGGGACTCTGCACGGTTTTGGGTGGGCTGTGTTCTTTGTGGTGCTGTTTGCTTTTTCTGGAGCCTTGTTTTACTTGGGTTCAGTTTTTGTGGACAAAGGCGAAGAAAACTGGACTAACGGAGAAATAGTCAAAGCTAAGGATATAGTTGTGATGTTTTTTGCTACAGCTATGTCTAGCTTCTACTTAGGAACTGCTATTCCTTGTCTCCAATTCATTGAAGGTGGACGAGTTGCAGCTGGAAGAGTTTTAAAGATTATTGCTAACACCAGGAAGCATGACGGAAACATGAGGGCCGAGCACATCCAAGGAGACGTTTCTTTCCAAAACACCCATTTCAGTTACCCTTCTAACAAAGAAATTCCTATTCTCAAAGGAGTTACTTTCAATCTTGAGTCTGGAACTTCAGTAGCTATAGTGGGAGAAACTGGGTCAGGCAAAAGCACTATAATCCAACTCATTCAGGGGTTCTACTACCCCGACAAAGGCAGCATTAAGATCGACAACACTGACATCAAGAACTTCGACATCAAAAGTCTTAGGGAACACATGGCTTTGGTGAGCCAGGAACCCATCCTGTTCAGTACCTCCATCAAAGAAAACATCAGAATGGGCAAACTAAACGCAACTGACTCAGAAATTGAAGCTGCAGCTAAGGAAGCTGAAGCAGAGTTTGTGTTTGAGCTTGAAAAGAAGTTTGAAACCTTTGTAGGAACAAAAGGGTCCCAGCTCTCAGGAGGCCAAAAACAAAGAATTGCTATAGCCAGGGCTATGATTAGAAAACCTAAGATTCTGCTACTGGACGAGGCCACTTCAGCACTGGACTTAGGTACAGAAAAGAAGATCCAAAAAACACTGGACAAACTAATGGTAGGAAGGACTACAATAGTAGTAGCTCAGAGACTCAGCACAATAAAAAACTGTGACAGAATAATAGTCCTTGATAGAGGACAAATATGCGAGAGTGGGTCCCATGAAGAACTACTAAGTCAGCAAGGCAACTACGCTAGACTGCTGGCAGTCCAAGAAAAGATTGAGTCGGAGTCAATTGCATCCTACAAAACACTCCAAGAAAAAAAGCAACTAGAAGGAAACCACGAAATTAACGAAGAAGAAGAAAAAGTAGAGCAAGGCGGCAAACTCTTTGGAAGAGTGCTTAAAATGATGAAGACTTACTGGAGGTGGTTGCTGATTGCAGTGGTTGCAGCAGCTTTTTCAGGTTTGTGTTTTCCGTTTTTTGGTTACTTCTTTGCAGACAACATAGTTACTATGCTTGAGGAGTCTGGAAGCAGCATGGTAGACGGAACCAAAGAAAACATGTACTTCTTGATTGGAGAGTCAGTGATTATTCTTTTTTCAGTAACTATTCTGTGTGGGTCGCTTTCAAGGGCCACTGCTTTGTTCACTTACGACTTGAGGTACCAAGGACTGAATTCTTTGTTGTTCTTTGACCAAAAGTTTTTTGATAAGCAAGAAAACAGTCCTTCAGTGCTTTCTTACCGACTGGGCACTGACTGCGAAAAGATCTCCAGCATTGGAGGCCCTGTGTTGGGAATCCAGTTTTTGATTATCTCAGCCATGACAGGCGGGATTGTGATAGCTATGATGCACCATGTGTTGCTTACTTTCATAGTATTGGCTTTAGTTCCACTGATTGTGGTGTCTAATGCTAAAGGAGAGATCTTGCAGGTAACTGGTCTTGCAAACAACAACTTGAAAAACACTACTGCAATTGCATCAGACTCCCTAACTAACATCAGGACTGTGCATTCCTTCAACAGACAAGACTACTTCCACGACAAGTACATGGACGCTACTATGGAAGAAAACTCCAACGTCATGAAGGGAGCTCATGTCAACGGATTCTTGTTTGGGTTTAGGTACATGGTGCTTTACTACGTGTGGGGTATTATTTCTTGGTATGGAGCTTACCAAGTCACTGAGGACGAACTTGAAATTGACGAGTTACTTATAGTGTTTTTCACTATTATGTTTAGTTCCTGGGGATTCATGATGGTAGGTGCACTTGCTCCTGACGTTGACGGCGGAATCAAAAGTGCCAAGCACATGTTTGAAATCATTGACTACGAACCTGAAATCAACGCTAAAACAACTGATGGCTTGAAAGAGCCTATCCAGGGACACATTTGTTTCAAGAATGTTATTTTCCAGTACGAAGGAAGGTCCAACATAGTTCTGAACAACGTGAACTTTGAACTCCCTCCTGGCAAAACCCTTGGCATCACTGGCACTACTGGTAGTGGCAAGTCAACAATTGCGCAGCTCATTCTGAGGTTCTACGACCCTTCTTCAGGCTCCATTTATCTAGACAACAAACCCATCAAACACTTCAACCTTCAGCACTTGCGCAGCTACATTTGCTGGGTAGGTCAAGAACCCATCCTTTTCAAAGGCAGCATTAGGTACAACATGTCTTTTGCCGACTCTGAGGCAACTGAGGACGAAATGATTGAGTGCTTAACTAAAGCCCAGGCCATAGACATAATCAACAAATACGGACTCGACAGCGACGTGGGACTTAGAGGCAGTAAACTCAGTGGAGGCCAGAAACAAAGAGTGGCTATTGCAAGGGCTTTGTTGAGGAAGCCTAAGGTTTTGGTGATGGACGAAAGCACTAGTGCACTGGACAACCAAACAGAGTCCAACTTGCAAAACAAACTCCAAGAAGAAAACTTCACAGTGCTGGCCATTGCCCACAGACTAAAGACCATCAAGGACTTCGACAAAATCATTCTCATGGAGCAAGGAACCATCATTGAAGAAGGCACTCACGAAGAACTCATGAAGATACCTAATGGGTCTTACAGGCGTCTATACAATACCTCAGAATAATTAACATCAATTACTAAAGTATGAAACGGCGATTAGAACTAAGTGTTTGTGAGTGGTCTAGAGTTAAACCAGTAATCTACTTACAAGTAAACTTAAGTATTAGTCTCTGGCTCACTTTTTTGGTTGTACAATTGAGTTACATTTGAAATCTTTTTGTTAACCATGTGCAAAGCCTGTTCTAAACTAGTGAACTGAGATTCTTGGCTGTTTTCTTTGCTGAGTTTTTGTAAGTAATAAGACTTAGCAACCTCGAATCCCTGCAGCATTCCAATGACCCGGTCTATGCCAAATTCCCTGCAAACAGTAACTAAGTCCTCAGTTCCTTCGAACTTAGGCATGGGGTCTTTGATAGTCATAGAAAGTTCTTCATTCTCCAAAGCTTGTTTGGTTACTTTCTTAAGCACTGTTTGGCACTTTTCTTCTATAGATTTGCTTTGTTTGGGTTTGGGGTATGTTTTTTTCTTTCTCATTCTGAGTGCAATTGACTCTGTGGTTTCGAACTCATACTGCTGGGCTTCTTTTTCCTAAATGTGTTTTACGTCTAGAGAAACACTGTCTCCTTTCACTAAAAAAGCTTTGTTTTTAGAAATGACAGACGCAATGATTTTTTCTGGGGACTCTTTGTACTTAGAGCCGCTTTTGGTGCGCAGGTTGGATAAGTTTTCTTGCAATGCTTCAATTAGTTCTTGCTTGGTGCTAGGTCCGTTTTCTCTCATATACTGGAACAAGAACCCAATTACTGTGAGTTCAAACTTCATTTTAGGGTCTTCAGGTTGTCTTTGGTTTCTCCTTGGATTCTTTCTAGGCAAAGACCTGTCGGAAGAAACTTCTTCGTCAGATAGCATATTTATTATTAAAGCATAACATAGTCCTCCTCTTCACTGGTGACCACTTCTAAGTCAGGTTCTTCGTAGTAATAGGGAGGGGTGTGCTCTTGTATTGAAATCACTCCTCTTATAAGTGGTTTCCTTTCCTCAACTTCTTGTTCGAAGTTCTTGAAGCTTTCAAGACTTCCGAAGTAAAAACCCAAGGCTATTGAACTTTCAGCTTGCTGGAAAGAAATAGTTCGAGGAGACTCAGGCATGTAACTGTGCAGGTTATTCAGCAAGTCCTGTTCGTTTTTGCAAGCTTTCTGGACCAAGTGAGGGTCCAAGTATATAAGGTTGTTGTCCTGGTAGCCTATTAGGTAAAGCGCAGACTTAGGCTTGCCTCCTATGACTCCTACACTTTCCTTTGCTTCTAAAAAGAACTTCAGGGCTTCGTAGTACTCAGGCTGGATCTGGCGCAGACCCAGCATAAGGGGAACGAGCACAAGGATTCCGTACTTCCAAACTCGGTCTTCACAAGCCATGTGCAGAATTTGGTCTTTATATATCACGCAGTCCATAAAGACCACAGACTTCAAGTTGGGAATTGAGTAAATTTCTGTAAACTTCTGGATCACCAAACACATTGTTGAGGGCGCGTACCAGTCGCCCGGGCTTTTCTCAAACTCACGTCCTATGTTTGTGATGGAGTGCAGTGAAAAAGGGGCCCCAAGTAAGTTTTCTTGAATAAGTTCAATTAAGTAGTACGGGTTCTGGTTCTCAATGCTAAAGTGTTTTTGCAAGCAATGCAGGAAAAGCATCTGTCCTACTCGAATAGTGCATCCCCAACCTGCGTCACTTGTCAGTAAGTCTCCGTTTGGTTTCTGGAGGGGCCTGAAGTTCCTTCTGTAAGTCACCCAAACCAGTTTTTTGACCTTAGCTATGACTTGGCTTCTCACAAAGTCTTGGTCCCCCACAGCATAGTTTTTACCAGCAGAGTTTTGAAGTGTAGAGTTAGTTATATAAGTGTTTCCAAGAATCACTATAGGCAAACAGTCTGCTTGGAACTTAATTTTTTTGGTAGAAAACAAAGCAGCTTGGTTGAAGTGGTACCTTAAGTTAGTTCCAAGTCCAGTTGCCCACTTAGAGTCTTCTGCTCCGTAGTACTTCCGGAGTTCAGAGTCTTTGTCTAAAAAGTAATCCAGCAGGCACTTTCCAAACAAGTCTTCTTGGCCTAGAACTTCGGAAATGTTGTCTCCCAAACTGCAGAGTTCCACTATCGAGTCTTGGCTTGACAAATAATAGTATTCTGACACATCAGGGTCCATCTTATTTATTAAATCCAAAACTCGTCGATCCAGGGAGCAGAGCAGTTGTGGGGTTTGGGCTCTCGGGGGAAACAAACCATTCTGCAGTTCTCCGGCAAGTTTTCTCGGCAGTAAGTAGAGTAGTCCAGGAACTGCCCAGGAAACAAGTTTTGCACTAAGTCTGCATTTTTAACGTTCATTTCTGTCCAGTAGTCAAACCTACATATGTACTTAAGTACGTACTCATAGTAGTTCTTCAAACAGGAGTATATTTGCTTTCCAAAGGAAGAGTGCCAAGCTATGATGCTTGTGTTGTACCCGTCTTTGGCTTTTTCGCAGTATATGTCTGAAGTCCCCATTACTGCAAACACTCCAGTGTACTTAGCTAGTTCGTTAAGACTGCCTGTAATCACAGTGTCCAAGTCAATGTAAAGAAGCCTACCTTCAAGTCCGTGGTCACTGAACAAACTAGCTTTTCCCCACCAGCCTGACCAGTTCTCTGGCAACTCCTTCCAGTCCACTCCTTCTTGGAGCCCTTCTGAGTTCTCTGTAAAGCAAGTAAAGTCAAATTCTACCTCTGTAAGGTACTTCTTAACTCCTCTGAAAAGTTTGTTGACGTACTCTGGACCGTACTTGGTTCCCCACTTTACACACACAACGTGGAGAGGGCCTTCCATGTGGTTTTCGGGCAGTTGGTGGTTGCTGATATCTAGTTGAGGTGGTTTTTGGAATTCAACTCCTTTTTCAACAGCTTTTAACTCAACTTGTTTCCAAACATGTTCAATAGCTTCTTCTTTGAGGTGGAGTTGTCTGAGTACGTTGCCTAAGTTTATGTGGGCTTCGGACTCAGGGTTGAGTTCTATGGACTTTTCAATGTGGTCTTTGGCTGCTTGAAGGTTTTCTTGGTTCATGTAAAGCACTGCAATGTTAGAATGTGCCTCAGCAAGGGCTTCTAAGGCGTTAAATACACGGTCAGTCTTCTGGAAAGGGTCTTCTGTGTAAGGAGAAGTAGAAATAGCTATTTTATAGTGCTCCATTGCTTCAAGAGGCTGGCCGACTTCCACCAAAGCGTTTCCCAAATTAACGTGCAAGTTAGAAAAAGCTACATCCTTAGGGCACAACTCAACAGCTTTTTTCAGGTGTTCCAAAGCTTTGTCTGTTTTGCTTGCTTTTAAGCAAAAAGCCCCGAACCTGTTGTGCTTTACTGACTTGTCAAGATCTTCCATAAAAATGTCTTTGTTGCATTGTTTGTTATCTTCGGATAATGAAGACTACATATACCATGACTCCCACCAAAACTGGCTGGAATTCTGGGTCTACTGGAACCTGTTTCCTGAAGAGCCAGTAACTGTTACAGTTCCCACATGGTAACTCCCATATAGCAAATCATTACTGTTCCTCAGGACTAAGATTATAGAGTCCTTCGAAAGGTTTTCTTTACTTAGTGGCTTAAGTAAGGTTTCTGTGGTTAACCTTTTGTGTGGGGACAAGGAACTGCCAGTGAGAGGAAATATCCACAACTTTCTTGCTGACGGCTCCATTTTAACTTGTGATTTTCACACCGAAGAATTATGGCTGGACGCTAAATTTACCAGCACTGATGAACCAGTCTGTGTAAGTTTTTCTATAAAGGCCCAAAAAGCTATGGAACTAAAGCAGCTCAAGCAGATCTGTGGTAAAAGCGTGATTAATGTGCTTAGGGCCCAGGGTGAACTTGAGGCCCAGAACTACCGCTTTAGACTGTGCAGTACTGACTCCAAAAAAGACTTAGTTGACGAAACACAGACTTTAGGCAGTGTTTTCGACTTTATAAATAGAAACTTAGTTGGGACCTTTGGAAGAACTGCCCAACTAAGAGAATCTGAGTCAGTTGAAGGCTTAGACTGTCAGTTACGGTCGATACAATACGCTAAGCTTCAGTCTTTTGAAAAACCTTCTGGAGGTTGTTTTATCTTTTAAATAACTAGACTGAATAAGTTACTTAACTAGATCTCTGAGTTTTTATAAATTTTTCAGCAATGATTCTGAAAGGCGTTTCCACGTCGTTGCCTTTGCTAGCACTTGTCTCAACGAACTCGTAGCCATTTGAAGTAGCAAAACTGGCGGCATCTTGAGGTCTGACTTGGATCTGGGAAACAAGGTCGTTTTTGTTGCCTACAATGACTCCAAAAGCAGAGGAGTTGTTTTGGAGACTGTTGAGCCAGTACTGAAGTGAATCGAAACTTTCCTGACTTGTTACATCATACACTAGGATGTAAGCGTCTGCTTTAGAAGCCTAAGTAAGTCTTACCATTTCAAGGGTGACATCTCTGAATATAGACTGTCCACTTGTGTCTACTAACTGGAGTTCCACAGTTACACCTGAGTCTTCTAACTTCACTTGTTTAGTTTGAATTGAAGCGGCAGGAGTCATGACGTAGTTCTTGGGGAAACCTGAAGGTCCGTTGGCAGCTGTGGCAACTAAAGCACTTTTGCCCACAGTAGCATCACCTACAACAGCCACTTTGCAATGCAGAATTGCCATAGTTATAATGGGCAAACAGTATGTGGAATACCTTGAAACCAGGAAACTGTACGTATGTTCTAAGTGTGGAATCCACCACAGTGCACGAAACCAACTAATTTCTAAAACGTTTTCAGGAAGGCATGGGCGTGCCTTTTTGTTTCACAAAGTAGTGAACTTCCAGCATGGAGAACCTGAAGAACGCATGCTTATGACAGGCCTTCACGTTGTGAGGGACATTTTTTGCAAGTCTTGCAAAAACTACATTGGCTGGAAGTACGACAGAGCTTATGAAATCGACCAGAAGTACAAAGAAGGCAAGTTCATTTTGGAAAGGAACCAGGTTGATAAAAGTGAGTGGCATGATTAAATATTAATGAACGAGTTTAAGTTTGTTTTCGAGCACGTCAATGAACTCTAGTATTTCTTCGGACTCTTCTTTGTTAAGTTTACCGTTTATGAGTTGTCTGCAGACTTCTAGTTCTTCAAACAAGTTTTGAGTAGTGCTGAGTTTGGTTTCCTTGTGGATCATGCTGCTAATTGAGTCAGCTTTGCCGTAACACAGTGCCTTGGTTCTCTTAGCTTCTTTAAAAGTTTCGAGTTTTTTCTTCCAGTAAAAAGTAGTTTTCCGAGTAATGTAACCACGTGCAAACCTTTGTATAGTAACGACTTCTTTGGGCGACTGAAGTAAGTCGTAAGGTTTAAAGTTAGATTTGAGTTCCCTCCACCTTGCCACCAGCACTGGGTACCAGTGCTTGAGTCTTGCGTACAAAAATATCCTTCTGAAGTTTTTGGTTCTTATGAGGAAAACCTTTCTTTTGGCCAAGAACGTACGTGCGTGCCTTTGAATTACTAAAGCTATCTTTTCTAGCTTGCGCACGCGGATCCTTGTGAACAGCTTCTGAATCACAATGCAGGAGTGAATGACCTTAATGCGGTGCTCTAGAGAAGCGTCTTCGGAGAAGTAGGGGTGTTCTAGGTCGTAAAGGATTTCAGGCATGGTGTTGATTCTTTCCAGAGTGCGCACTGAGTTGAGTGAAGGAGGGTCTGTGTGTATGGGGTTGATTGGTTGGTTTTTTTCGTAGTTCCTGGCACGCAGAGTTCTGGAAAGGATGTTGCGGGACTTGTTGGAAGGAGTTGAGTTGAATCTCATAGCTCTTCTGAACTTGTAGTCTTCAGAGTGCCTTTTGATGCTTTTTTCAATTTCGGTGTTTTGGTCAAGGAACATCCTGAGCATGCTTGAGGTCCAGTCTTCTTCTGGAAGCACCAAAGACTTTTTCTGGGGAGAGTGGCTTTTTTTGGGAAGACTTGGTTTGGAGTTTTTGGAAGTAATCACAACTGAGATGTTGGGAGGGCTGGTTGCTACTCCTTCTTCAAGGGCTTTTTTTTGTTTGGAAAGTTCTTTGTTGAAGTTTTCTCTGCTGAGTTTAACACAGTGCATAAGTGTGCTGTAAACACTGATGGACTCTCCGTAAAGACAGCTCTCCAAGATTTTCACTGCCTTTGAGTGGTTGTCTCGCCAGTTAGAGACTGTGATGGCCGGGTTGGGTAGTTGAACAAGCGATTGCTTTTTGTCTTTACAAATCATAAAGGTGTTTTCGGGACATATTTTGACACTCATGATTCTTTGCAGGTGGATTTCGGAGATGTTAAGGTCCTTTTCAGTAGGGTCGTCTTCTAGTTGGAGGTTGAGTCGGACCATTTTCTTCGCGACTTTTTCTAAATGTTTCTTGGTGAAGGAATCACACCTGGCTTGTATGAGTTGGTACAAAATATCGTCTTCTTTGGAAAGGCGCCACTGTTCTTTGTGCTCGGCTTCAGATAGGGTTTTTTCGGCCATAGTGCTTTGTAATTTCAAACGTCCGGTTTTCTTGTCAGAGATAGCTTTGATGATTGCAATGTCTTCAGACCTGGATATAACTACTTTCAGAATTTCTGAAATTTTTTGGTTTTGCTGGGACAAGTCTTTACTGGATGCTGCTGAGGGCTTTTTACTAACAGATGTGCTTTTGCGTGCGGACATAGTTATACTAACTATTAAGATGAAAGACAACAGCCAAAAAGAGCCTCTTTCTGACGAAGACGCTGTAAAGACCCTGTTTTACTATGCCTGTTTAAACGCTGTAGGGAAGCCCTGCACTATTAAAACCAGAGACAACAAAACAGTCAGGGGACACCTTTACACACTTGCTGAAAAAGGAGCAGTTTTGAAGAACCCTTCTAACCAAGTACGCACGGAAAACTTAGTGAGTCTCACGTTCTCTGCAACTCCAATTAAGCACAGAAAATTCAAAACCGACCAAGAAATCGTTAAAACGGAACAAAAACCAGAAAAAGAACTCCAAGCTTGGCAAGAACCAGAAGAAGCAGACTTCCAAGAACTAGAAGCCAACACCAACCTGAACTGGGACCAGTTTGAAACTAACAAACAGAAATTCGGAGTAGTGAGCACTTGGGACGAGAACCTGTACACCACTCCTGTTCCTTCTGAAAGTACTCTTACAAAGGAGCAGATATCCAAGGCTGAAAAACTAGAGCTGGAACTTTCTAAGTCCGAAACTCACAAAGAAGAAAGTGAAGAAGCCAACTTCGGAGCTGTTTTGGGAAGTGGAAGGTTCCTGGAAAAACCCCAGAAGCAAAGACAACGTGCAAGTTTGCCTGGAAAACGCAAGTGGAGGAAGAAGCAAGTCCACTCAGACATCACTCAGCAGTACGTTGAAGTCAGCAGAAACTCACTAGAGAAGCGCTGTGAAGTTGATAGCTTGGTCAACCATTACCTCAGTAGTGGTTTAGACAATACTTTGAGTTTTCAAACTTGGGATAATTAAGAATATGTTCGTTTAAAACGCTTAGAAACAATATGGGGTGTGCTCAAAGCCGAACCAAACCTTCAGAGGAAAGAGCAGTCATAATAGCTGAAGAAGGCCTTAACTTGCACTTACAAGAAGCTTCAAGAGTCGACTCAACTATAAGGAAGTTCTCTTGTTACGGCAAAGTAAACGAGTCACAACTCAAAAGAATTGCCCAAGTCCTCCGAATGCACATTTCTAACTACGAAAACCACAACAAAATCTGGGAGACTTTCCACAAACTCCAAACAGAAGGGGAGTACTCTATGAAAGACTTGCTGGTGATTGGGATTCTTTTAAGCAAAGGAACCCCAGCTGAAAAGTCCACCTTAGTCTTCCAGGTGTTTGACGAAACTTTGAGGGGAAAGCTACCTATGGACACTATTAAGGGCGAAGTCCTCAAGTCCATGTGCACTCACTCTGTTAAAACTCTGGGAAACCTCGTCAACAACGGCCAGAGTCCCATTTCCAACGAACTCAAAAACACCAAGTACATAAGTGAACTTTCCCAAGTAGAAAAAAGCGTTATTGACAAAGTAGCTGAGAAAATCAGTGCTTCTGGCAAAGAAGTTGACGAGCGCACGTTCCAACAGGCCATGTGCACCTTCCAGGAAGGGGCTTTGCTTACAACTTCTGGTTGGCGCAGTTTCTCCCACGAAGTTTACGTAACCAACCCTCCCAAAAAGACCTGGTCTAACCCTTTCCAACGCAAGCCCAGACAAGAAACTAAACCTGCTTCATAATTAACCACTATATTAGAATATGGAGTCAACCCAGCCTCTTCTGCGCCAAAACAAAAAGTCTTTCATAAAGAAACTGTGCAGTTGTTTCCAAAGCGAAGAAAGCGCCCCAGAACAACCTATGGAAAGCCTAACTACTCCTTCAGTGCTGGACCCAGAGTACTACCCCATCAAGAACTTTGCTGCTAGAAAACTTTACCTTCTGGGAGGGTGCAAGGCCCTGGCGAGTTTCAAGCACGTGCTTTTGGAAGTGCAGCACAGGAGTTTGCTGGACTCTTCGTGTGCTTCTGTTGAAGACGAGTTGTGGCGTCTGCGCTACCACAAGTTTTCGAAGTACGACGAAGGAGTTAAGATGGACCAAGATTCCTGGCAAGTCACTCCCCACGAAAAGATTGTTAAGTACCTGGCTAAAACTATTTGTGCTCCACACACCGTCAGCAAGGTGGTTGACGGCCTTTGTGGCGTAGGGGGGTTTTCAGTTCATTTTGCTAAGCACTGCAAAGTTGTAGGTATTGATATAGATGATAAAAAAATAGAAATGGCTAAAGTTAATGCTGGAATTTATAAGGTTTCCGAAAACACTGAGTTCATTGTCAATGACTTTTTGGAGGAGATTGGCAACCACGAAGCTGACTTAGTTATTTTGCAGCCTTCTTTGCTGGACTGTTCTAAGTTCACTATTGAAAGTATTTACCCTAACTTAACCCAACTAGTCAAAAGTTCCTTGCAGGCTTCTAAGTCCATACTGATCTACTTGCCTCCCAGCGTAGACGCAACTCAAGTAGCTGTAACTATTTCTAGCATCCAAGACCTCCAGCCCTACATAGAGTTTTCTTTGATGATAGAGAATTCCCACTTAAGAGGAGTAACCTGCTTAGTGGGTTGCTTTGCTGAGTACTCCCAAAAAGAACTTTCTAGACTTATTGCTAGCAGACTTAACTTAAGTCAATCGCAAAACTTCCAACTGCAAGAGGTGCTTAGTGAACTTTCTCTAAGCAAAGTACTGAGTGTCCTACAGAGAGTAGAAGAAGTTCCAGGAGGCACCTTTGAAGAGCTCAGCAAAAAAGCCCAGATGTTCTTCCAGTTAGCCCAAGAGTAGTTTGTAACTAAGTGTAAAAAACAGGTTCCACCGAGATTTGAACTCGGGTTATAGGATTCAGAGTCCTATGTGATAACCGCTACACTATGGAACCGGTTAATGCGTTTAGATAAGTTTCTTATTTAAACTGAGCAAACATTTATGAAATCGCTGTTCTGGCACAAAATAGAACCAAGAGGCAGTTGTTTTCCCAAAAGCAGAGAAGGCCACTCACTAGTATTTTCCACTGAAGAACGCAAGTGGTACTTGTTCGGGGGAATAGGTTCTTCGCGCTACAACGACACTTACTGTTTGGACACAAACAAACCAGAGTGGACTGAAATCAAAACTCAGGGAAAACCTCCTACTTTGAGGAACTACCACGTAGCTTGGATTGACAACTTCCACAAAGTGATGTTTGTGTTTGGGGGACAAAGTGACAAACGCGAACCTCTTTACGACATGCATGCTCTTTTGATTTCTGAAAAGCAATGGGTGCGGCTTTACCCACTTGAACAGCCCACTGGACGCATCCACTCAGCTGGATGCATTTTGGGGTCTACCTTCTTTTTGTTCGGAGGCGCTTCAGCACCCAACAACACTCTAAACAACGACTTGTGGTCTTTTAGTTGTGAAGAAGTAAACTGGGAAGTTGCCAAAACAGAAGGCCACTCGCCTAGTTGGGTTGAGCACTCTGCTAAGTCTGCACCTTCTCCTAGAAAAGGCCATTCTTTGGAAGCTTTCCAGAACTCCTTGCTTTTGTTCGGAGGACGCACTGAAAGGGGTTACTCCAAAGACCTTTTTGTGATGCAGTTGAAGTCAATGAAGTGGGTGCGCGCCCACACTATAGGGACTCGGCCTAGTCCACGTGCTTACCACGGGTCTTCTATAATATCCAACAAAGTTATGGCTGTCTTTGGGGGACTTGAGTGCATCCGGGAAGGAAGAACTGAAAAAATCAATGCTTTGAACGATATTTACTTGCTGAACATAGAAGAAATGCACTGGTCAGCTCCTTTTGTAGGGGGTTACTGTCCTTCTAGAAGGTACAACTTAGGAATGTGCTGGGGAGTAGACACTTCTGGGAAAGAACAACTGATCATACTGGGGGGACTGGACCAAGCATACACTGGCATGGACGTTTACAGTTTGAGGCAAACTGAACTAGACCCCAACCAGCCCTGGGTCCTTGAGGATCCTAGCAAAAAGACCCCTGAAAGTGTGTCTGAGTCTACAATCCTCAACAACAGAAAAAAAATCAGGGAACTCGAAAGCGAAGTTTTTATGACTAGAGACAAAATTCTGAACCTTGAAACTAACAGAGAAACCCTTAAAGCCCAGCTAGAAGAACTGCACTCCCAGAACTCAGTGGAAGTCCTAAAGCAGTCTTTGGAAGAACTCAGAAGCAGTGCAGGTCCCCGCAACCTGTTGGAGTCTGAGCTTTCTGAAAGGCACTATTTGCTGGAGTCCAGAAACTCTTTGTATGAGAAAAGAATAGGTTCTCTCGAAAAAATGGTTAAAAAGGCAGAGTCTATGCTCATCACGGCGGACCACGCCTTCAACGAAATTTTGGCACTGAACGACTCGGAGGAATTCCAGGGACTCAGTCAGCAAAAAGCTGAGGAGATTCAGGACAGAAAGTCCAAACACCACCAAGCTTTGCTTAGTGTTAAAAAAGTTTATGAAGAAGAAAGCAAACCTAAGCTTGAAAAAAAGACTCAACTCGAAGACTCTTTAGAAGATGAGTTAATGTAAGTTTACGTAGTATTTCCCATATCTAATTATATTACTTATTTTTGGCACCTTTAGAGTCGACTTTTGCACAGAAGTTGTGCACCCAGTCTTTGATGAGTTTGGAGTCTTTAAGGGTGATTTCTTTGGCTTTTTCTAAGTCTTTAGTTAAGAAGTAGGCTTCTATTCCCTCGAACTTTGAAAAAGCGTCACTTTCTTCGTCGCTTTCAAGGTCTCTTCCGGAGTTCAGGGGTCTTTTGTTTTTGTAGTTTGTTTTCCACAACTTAAGGGTGTTGGTACTTAAACAGTACTCTTTGGAAAGACTTTTCATAGACACTTTGCCAACTCGGAGCAGAATGTCTTCTGCGTCCTGTTTTGTGTAGTAGTCTTTGGTTCTAGTGAACTCTTCGGAGTTTTCACCAGAGAACCTGTTCCCCAGGTTGTGGACTATTGCCAGGTTGGGGAACTCAAACAAAGCCTGGATGTACTTAGGTTTCACCTTTTGTTCGTACATCACTTTGACTCTGGTTTTAAGGTCTCCAAAGAGCTTTTCTTTGTCGAGTCCAGAAGTGGTTTGGGACTGTACAGGGACTTCTGGGATTGTTGGTTTGGGAGGTTGTGGTTGCTCAACCGGTTTTTGAACTGGCTTATCAACTGGCTTTTGTTTGGAGGGTTCTGGTTTCCGGAAGGACTCCGGACACAAGACTTCGAGGACTCTTCTGGGAATCTTGAGTTGTTGCGAAGTGTACTGGTGACTTGTTTGTTTGCAGAGCTCCACAATGGTGCTTTTAAGAGTTTCGAGGCATGGAAGTCCTTCGTAGTCAACTAGGGCTTTAAAAGCCTTTGCCTCTTCTAGGCGGATTCCTAGTGCTTCAGATGCTTTTTGGTCTCCTAAGAGCAAAGCACACAGTCCAATATATTTAGGGTCCATTATAAGCCCCTAGGTGTTTAAGGGGTTTATTAGCTTAAAAGTAGACGTAATAATATGGATCATTCCTGTGGAAACATTAACTGTCGAGGCATCGAGAACTATTGCAATGATTCTAGTCACTCCTTAGCTTATTTGTGTGATTGTAGGGAGTCCAGGAAGAGGCATCACAGACATAGAGTTAGGGTAATTGATTTGGAGTCATTCACAGATTGCATCTCTAGAATTCAAGAAGAGTGTGTAGAGAAGAAACAGGAATTCACTTCTATGGCAAATAACTGCGTTGATAGAATCCTGAACACTTTGGATCAGTACAATTCCAAATTGAGGGAAGTTATTCAAGAGTGCAAAAAATCCAAGAACGCACTAAGATCACCCAAAAAAAGGTTTGGAGCTCTGGAAAAATGCATTGATCCCCAGAATCCCGAAGAAAAACTCAGAAAAATACTAAGCCCTAAAGTGGACAAATTAGAGTTCCAAATGAAAATCCAGATGGAAATGGAGTTGCTGATTAGAGGGACAGAAGGACCTTTAGTGTCTGAGAATATTCAGGAGTTTCTGAAGTATCCTAAGTCAGTCACTTCTTTAAAGCTAGATCAAGGTGCAGAGTTTGGGGCTGTTACTGGTATGCTTCCTTACTCTAATCTCATTGAATTATACTTGTGGGGCAATCAAATAGACTATGAGGAAGCTATGGCACTAGCTAGTGCTTTGCCCAGTTCCCAAGTCACTAAACTCAACTTGTGGAATAATGGACTAGGTCAGGAGGAAGCCAAGGTACTAGGCAGTGCTTTGGCTAGTTCCCAAGTCACTCAATTGGCTTTGATAGACAACGAAATAGGTGACCAAGGAGCCGTGTCGTTAGCTAGTGCTTTGCCCAGTTCCCAAATCACTGAACTCAATTTGTTCAATAATGACATAGGTTACGATGGAGTCAAGGCAGTGGCTGTTGCTTTACCCAGATCCCAACTTACTGAATTGTATTTGTTCAACAACGGAATAGGTGACGAGGGAGCTATGGCACTAGCCAATGCTTTGCCTGGTTCCCAACTCACTAAACTGGGTTTAGAACACAATGAAATAAGTGCAGAGGGAACTAAGGCACTAGCTAGTGCTTTGCGTACATGCAAACTCACTCTACTAGTTTTGGGAGACAATCCGATAGGTGATAAAGGAGCTGTGTCGTTAGCTAATGCTTTGCCTAGTTCCAAACTAACTTTACTAAGTTTGTTCAGCAATGGAATAGGTGAAGGGGGAGCTAGGGCAGTAGCTAATGCTTTGGCTAAATCCCAACTCACTGAACTGAATTTGTTCAACAATGAAATAGGCAATAAAGGAGCCAAAGCAGTAGCTAATGCTTTGCGTAACTCCCAACTCACTCAGCTGGATTTATTCAACAATGGAATAGGTGATTACGGACGCAGAGCACTGCAAGAAGCTGCATGCCAACTTTCGAACCTTGAACTTAATTTAATTTAATTTCCTAACCTTAATCCATAACTTACATAAGAGTCTAACTTATAGTATAGTCTAGACAAATTAATTCTGTGTGAGTGTAAATTTCGGTTCTGAAAAGCACTCATACACTTACTCAGAATGTGTGCCTTAACTAGGTTCCTGGAAAGTTATTATCCCATCAAGCACTTACTTCTATTATTAACTTATCTTTTAAAGACTTATACAAGCCATGCAGCACCTTGCATGACTTGTCTAGTCCATTGAGAGCAACTACCAAGATTCCAGGCCCAAACCTAACTAGCATCAGCAATTCCTCCAGGGTCAGCATTTCAAGCAATTAAGACTTTCAGACATTTCAGTCCATAGTTATTAAATTTGAAAACAAGATTCTGATGCGCAAGACTCAAAAACAAGTAAAAGCAAGCGGATACAGCTCTGCCTCATCAACAGATGCCGAAAGCAACACATGTTCATATTACTTCTTACCCGAGTGGATGACAGCTCCGCCTCCTGAAAGTTTGCCGCCTCCAACTTTCAGGGAACAGACCTAATCATCTTACGTCGTGTACACTAAGCTTAATGAATCGCTTTTAAACCCGTTCTGGTCAGAACTCAGTCTAATAAATGGCGCAGCCCTTCGAAAAGTACTTGGACGACATAAAAAAGGCCCTGGACTCAGCCCTGAACATCCGGAACTTTCCTTCGCAAAGAGAAGAAAGGCACAACAAACCCGAAGTCGAAACTCGCAAGTGCAAAGAGCTTTTGCTGCCCCCTATCAAACTCACCAGGTCCAAGTACGAGGAAACCCTTATCGAGCCCTCAATTAACTCCACCAGAATTTCACTGAGGATCAAAAAAGTAGATGACCTGGAAAAGCTGCTTTCAGGGATGTTCATGCGCTTCTTGATGGTGCGTGCAGACCAGTTTATAATCCTGCGGAGAGTCCCTGTTCCTGAGTATGACATTTCGTTTTTGATTATCCACACTCACATGGAACAGCTGTACAAGGGCAAGCTCATAGACTTCATAATTACCTTTTTAAAAGAGATCGAAAAAGAGATTAACGACATGAAACTCTCTGTGAACGCCCGTGCAAGGATGGCTGCAATTAACTTCATGACTGACTTAGTAAAGTAATTAAGACTGGGACTTCTTTAAGGACTCTTCTGCTGAGTGGTTGAAAGTTTGGAATTCCGACTGGAGCAAACTAGAGAACTGCTGCATCATGGTTTTGTACTCCTTGGTCTTTTTTTCTTGGAACTTAGGAAGTTCGTAGGCGCCTAGTCTGTTCAAGGCAATTCTAATTACCATGGAAAAAGCTTTGATTTCTTTTTCTTTCTGAGCTAACTTAGCTTCGGTTGAACTGATGTTTTGTTCTTTAGACTTAGTTGAAAGCATTTGCTTGATTGAGGACTTTCCTGACTGGAGTTTGTTTATGCGTTTATTGTACTCTGAAACTTTGCACTCAGCTTTGTACTTTTCGTTGTCTAAAAAGTACCTGTGCTCTACTACTTGCAGCATGGACTTAAGGTCTACTATTTCGAATTTGATCCATTCGTAAAGAGTTTCGAATGGGTTTTCTTGGGCTTCGGCACTTAAAGGAGTGAAGATGTTCACTGTTCCAAAGTAGTTGAGGTACTGGGACTCAACTTCAGTGAACTTCTTGCTGAACCCGTTCATGAGGTACCTGAACTGTTCATACTGCAGTTTGACTGTTTTCACAGTTTCTTTGAACTCTTTTAAACTGACGAAATTGGACTTAGCGAACTTCTCAAACCCAGCAATTGTTTGGATCCTTTGGTCAGAGACTTCTTCTTGGTTGAACTCTTCAAAGTTAGAAGTGAACTTAGGTTCGATGCTGCAGATGCTTTGTTTGAGACTTGTAGCTTTTTCGTAGTCTTCAGGTCCTCTTATGAACTGCTGGAACTCTTCAGCGTGGTACAGGTAACTCAACTCGCTTATTTTGCTGACAAAGTGGTTAAGCATTTTTCTACGGGATTCAATGAACTGGCTGGCGAAGTTGCCGATAACTTGTTTGGGAGGAATAGGAGGGACGTAGCAAGTAGGCCAGTTTTCTATCAAAAGCATCCTGAGCTTCACGAAGTCGGTGTATCTGCGAACTCTTTCGAAGTCGCCCTGGTTGTCTAGGCCCTGGACTGTGTAAATCACGTACTTAGAAAGGGTGTCTTCTCTGATAGATGGGTTAGTTACGCATATTCTCAAACAAGACCGAGAGTCCTTGGACTCCTCAATGGTAATATCCTCAACAGTCTCCATTATAATATGAAACAAAAACTCTGGCAAACAGCAAAAAATTTAGAGGACAAACTAACAGGACACAAAAGGAAAAGGTGGAGTTTTACAGGGGCAGTGGGTCTGTGCTACTTAGTTAGAGTTTGGGCGACAGGAGGGTTCCACGTAGTGAGTTACTGCTTAGGAATTTACTTGTTAAACTTGCTTTTGGCTTTTTTGACTCCACTTGAAGGAGACATTGAAGATGAACTTGAAGACTGTCCAGTGCTTCCAGTGTACGACTCCGAAGAGTACAGGCCTTTTCTGAGGAAACTCAACGAAACTAAGTTCTGGCGTAATGTCACCCTTGCTGTGATTATTTGCAACCTTTGCAGTTTTGTGCCGCTTCTGGACATTCCTGTGTTTTGGCCTCTTTTGGCGTTTTACTTCTTTGTTTTGTTTTTTGCAATGATGCGTAAACAGATTGCACATATGCTCAAGCACAAATACTTGCCATTCGACATTGGGAAGAAAAAGTATTCTAACTAACATAAATGGAAAAGAACTCCTCGCTTTTGAAGAAACGCAATTCAAAGACTTCCTCTACTCCGCTCTTCAAGAAACGGTCCCAAATGTTCTTTAGTGAACAAGAAACTTCCCGCCACAACCGATTAAACAGGAAAGGCTCTGCACTCAGTGTAGCCAAAGATGAGATCACTCCTGAACTTGCTGCTATGGTAGTCAGACAGTACCTACTTCCTATGTTTGAAAACGACTCTGCGGGAAAGTTCCTCCCTGGACTCGGCAGCGAAAAGTCACTAGAAGCTGTTTCTGGGACAGTGTATGCTGAACTTAAAGAAACTGACAGACTCATGACCGAACTCACTGAAGCCAGACAAGAACTCTCAGAAGTATCCCAGAACCTCAAAGACGCAGAACAAGAACGCCAAGGCGTACTGGCTGAACTTGACAACCTGAAGCATGAGTACTACGAAGTTACCTCCGAAATAGAATCCCTCCAGAAAGAGTTCCAGGACAGTCTCTGCACTCAACAACTAACTGACCTCAAACTTTCGTTTTTAGGCAACCAACTTTACGAGTACAAAAGACTGTATTCACTTAGTGAAGCAGAAAACAAACAGTTCACAAACGACCTGCACGAAGAAAAAGCTTTGAACGACAAACGGAGAAACACAGCTGCTGAGTTAGAGCACGGAAACGAACTGTTGCGCATGGAAAACGACATTATGGCAGAACGCTTGAAAGAACTATACAAAGAATTCGACAACATCACTGGAAGAAGAATAATAGAAGACAAACTCTGTGACGAAACAGAAGTGTTGGCTTACTCCTTGAAAGAACTAGCTAGTTACTGCGCAGACTTGTCCCACCAACTCACAAAAGCCATGAACGAAAGGGACGAGCTCAAACTGCAGCAGCAAGACATAGAAAAACTTGCAGAAGAAGTCAAAGCAGTACGTGACAAACTAGTTAACACTAGTAAAGAAGCCATTACTAAGCTGCAAAAAGAATACAACCAAGTAATTGAACAACGCGAAGAGTACAAAAACAAACTCAACAACTTAGAAAAGTTCATTACTAAACTCAACGACAACTACAAAACAATGCGCCAAAAACTCAAACAGTGGAAGCAAAGAGGCGCACGCGAAAACGAAATAAGGCAGTGCATCAACTGCACACGGGCATTTTTAGAAACTGAGAACTACAACTGGTCTTGCAAACGCCACAACACAAAGTTCCACGACGAAACCCAAATGTACTGGTGTTGCGGCAAAAAAGGAAGAGAAGCTGAAGGATGTGTGATCTCGAAGCATGAAGCCCGCGAAGATGACGAAGACGACAAGGACAAAGAAGAAGACCTTTTAGGCTTCAACTACGCCCTCTGCACTAGTTGCCGAGAAATCGGGCACAAAGCACACGAATGCCCTAAAGACCCCAACATCAGAAGTACTTCTGACCCCACTGAGGACATGGACCGCATTGAAGAAATCAAAGCCAGGAAAAAAGCCAACATAAACAACATTGAAGTTAGCCAGAAACTCATGGGAATACTTGAAATGCGACTTGGACCCTACGGTTTTGGAGATGGGGAAGTTTCCTCACTCAACAGTTTTGAACAAGAAGACGAAGAGTCAGAACCAGTTCCAGAGCCCTTTAAAGACATCAACTCTATCAAAAACAACCTTAGCCAGGTTGAAAAAGCCAATAGAGTCAGTCTGGACAGCATAGTCACTAAAGAAGAAAAAGAACTGCGCCGCCGAAACAGAAGCCTCAGAGGGAGTACTAGCGGAATCGAAGAAGGTTCCCGACAAGAAGTTAATGTAGTCGGTTCTCAAGAATCTTTAAACCCATAATATAAATAATGTCTGGTAAAGGGTACGATTGGCTCGACGAAGACGAAGAACTAGGAGTGATAGCTCTGGACCCCGAACCCCAGCCAGAAAGAATTAAGAACTTCGAAGAACTTGTGCAAGAAGACTCGAATATAAGCCTTAACTCACTGAAAACTTACTTCGACGTGGACACTTCAACAGTTCTGCAAAGACTCAAAAAGACCCTAAAGCCTTTTTCTTCTTCGTTCTTTGAAGGAAAAGCTCCTGACTTGTACATTCCTTTCTGGGGAACAACCACTTTAATTCTGGTGATGGCAGCAGCAGGGAACTTAGGAGTGTACATGGAAAATGGTTTGGCTTGGCACAGCCAGGCTTCCAAAGTGATTACAGCTACTTGGTTGCTGTACTCTTTGCTCTTAGGAGTGCCTTTTGCTTGTTACTGCTTGCTTTCTAACTCAGGTAGTGGTGTTACCTTGCTGCACTTAGTGTGTTTGTACGGGTACTCTTTAGTGCCTTTCATTCCGGCAGCAGTGGTGTGTGTGATTCCTTTGAAGCTGCTGAGGTGGCTCATGATGCTGGGAGCTTTTGCTTGGAGTAGTTGTTTGTTGCTTAAAAACGTGTGGCCTGAAATCCAGTCTGTAATGGCAACTAAAAAGTACTTCGTAGGGGGCCTTTTACTAAGTGGTCACTTTGTTTTAGCGCTCACAGCAAACTTATATTTTTTCACATAAACTTAATTACCTAGAGTCAAAATTGTTAGTAAATGGTGCTTCCCATTCTTTTCTTCTTGATCTTTTTGGACTTCTTTCGGGTTCTTTGTGGAGTCACTGAGGCCCTAACTGCTGAACAGATGTTGTAAGCTCCAGGACCAGGGCTAGTGTCCCTAATCTCTATTGACTTCCTTTCGCCAAACCCAAACCCTATTTTGTTGTAGTTTTGTTTATGTACTAACTTGTAACTGGGAGAGTAAGTTTCTGGAGAAGGAGAGTGGAACTTCTGCTTGATTGTGATTTTGGGCCTGAAAGAGTACTTGGGCTTCCCGAAGCCTAAGCTCTGAGGGGACTTGTACTCGCCTGGGCCTGGAACAAGGTTTTTTCTAATTTCTTGGAACTTCACTCCAAAAGTCCAGCTCTTCCCTGGATTTGTGCTAGTTACGTTGTAAGCTGTGGGAGGGGGTGTTTGGTGTCTGATTCCGTCTAGTTTTTTAACACGTTCCCCAAATCCAAACCCTGTAGACCTTTTGTTAAGTGTACTAGGCAAGTTAGCAAAGTCAGGGGAAACTTCAGTTTTTTTTTGTTTGAACCTTTTTTCTCGGCCGAAGCTCCACTCAGAAGAGTTCTTCCACTGACTTTGGTTTGAAAATGATATTGATCTGTTATTTTTAGACATTTATTTACTAACTTATTTCTTGTAGGACTTCTTTTTTATAGGCGGTCTGACTGGGGGCTTGGGCAGGTGGGTGTTAGCTCTTCTGGCAAACTTAGTTTGTTTTTCAGTTTGCTGGACTTTGACTTCTTCGTCAGAGTCACTTTCTTCTGCTGCGTGTCCTTCTCGCAAGACTTGGAGTATCTTCTGTAAGTCCCAGCGTTTGCTAGGGTTGAGTTTAAGCATGCCCTTTATGAGTTTGTGCCAGTAGTCTGAAACCTCTGGCGGAAGGGGGTCGTAGTCGAGTTTAAGGATTCTTTGACTGGTAGCTTTGGGACTGTCTGTTTGGAATGCATTTCTACCCGTCAGCAAGTAGTAGATAACACATCCCATTCCCCAGATGTCAATAGCTGGGTTGGCTTGACTGTTTCTTCGGTTGAGGATTTCAGGAGGAGTGTACAGTAGACTCCAAGCGTTAGTTGGTTCACCTTGGTTGCCTGCAAACATTCCTGCTATTCCAAAGTCTACTATCTTTATAAACTCCGACTTACTTGAGGCCAACAAAATATTTTGAGGCTTGATGTCTCTGTGGACTATGTTTGAGTTGTGGCAGTACCGCAATGCATCGCCTATTTGAGTAGCGATGTTTTGAACAACTTCTTCAGGCAAGGGTCCGTGCTTTTTTACATACTTAGAAAGTTCCCCTCCACTGCAGTACTCCATTACAAAGCTGAATTTGTCCTTTAGGGCAAAAGCATCTATGAGTCGGACTATGTTGGGATGGGACAGGTTTAGCAGCATTGCTATCTCTGAGTAAAGTTGGTTTATGTCTTCAGGTGAGTCAATAGTGCTCATTTCAATGAACTTGATAGCTACGTTCTTCTTGGTGACTTTGTGGGTGTACAACCACACAGACCCGAAACCTCCTTTACCGAGGAGGTGTCTTTGTTCGTAGATAGCAATGCTAGAGTTCTTAGAAAAGGGTTCTCCTTGAGACAAAAACAAAGGTTCTTCAGGGTTCATGCAGTCTAAGTCGTCGTCAGATAACTCGCCTCCTCCTGAGTCAAACAGTTTGCATTTTTTGTGTCTGTTTATTGAAAGTTTGTCTTGGACTTCTGATATTAACTCTGGGACACTAGTATGAGAGTTGATAAACACTTCACATTTACGGTCTACATTGCTGTTTAAATAGACTGTAACCTATTTACGAATTACTTTGTCTGACTCCATTTTAGTATTTATCATCTTAACTTGTTCTGGATAAAAAAAGAATTTATAAATATATGGAAAAAGCCGATTTCGCACTGATCAGTAACAAAGTTGTTCTTCCAAAGTAAGCATTACTTAGTTGCGACACTCCTAAAAGAGCTTTGGTTTGTGTAGAAGGTAACTTGATTTCCAATGTTTTGGAGTTAGAAACCAACTCAAAGATTCCAGAGCTCCCTGGAGTTAGCATAGAAGACTTAGGAAACGCTTACTTGATTCCTGGACTCATAGACTCCAACATTAAGTACAGTCCTGGTAACTCTGATCCGAACCATTTTTTAGAATCCGCTATTTCTGGTGGAGTAACAACTATTTGTTTAGAAAAAAGCCCGAATACTAACATATCCACTGAGTCCCCCCAGTGCCATGTTGAAACTATTCCTGTAATTCAGAGCTGTAAAGACCTAGAATCCATCACCGGGGAACCTATTGCTTTCAAAGTGTACTTTTGTCTCCAAAACAACGGAGTGCAGCCCATAGACGACTTTGAAAGTTTGTGCTTTGAAGCTTCCAAGCTCAAAATTCCTGTAATTGTTGACGCTTCCTGTCCGCAGCCTCGGTTTCTGTACATGGCTTCGCCTTACCGAGGAATTGATATTTACAATCGTTTAGAAGCTAAAAGAGTAGCTGAGTTAAGAAACTCAACCTTTACAATGGCCATTGACTTGCCAGAAGAGTCTTCAGATTCAGAAGACGAAGATACCCATAAGCGCAGAAGACCCACACACACCTCTAAGTCGCAGGAATACGAGTTCCAACAACTCAGCCAACAAGAACTAGACACTTACAAAGACGCAGGGGAAACTACTTACACAAACCTGACCCCTGGAATGGATTCTAGTTCTTCTACACTCCTCAACAGAAGAAAGCGCAGTGCCACCATTGCTCCAATTTCAGTTAAAAAAGAAGAAAAACCTCCAGAGGAGTGCTACTCCAGTTACTTGTTTAACGTTCCTGCGCGTTGGGAGATCGAAGGAGTCGAAAGTGTGCTTCAGACTATTGCAAGGTTGCCTTGCAAAGTTCACTTCGCCAACATTGCTACTTCAGACTCCATTAAACGAATAAAGATCTTCAAAAAACAGTTACCTATTACCTGTGAGACTTGCCCTCACTACGTGTACTTCTCTTCTAAAGACATTCCTAAAAGAGACACTCGGTTCAAAACGTTCCCTCCTATCCGCACTGAAGAAAACCGAAGGCAGTTAAGTCAGCAAGTTTTAGAAGGAGACATTGATATGGTAAGTTCTAACCACTGCTACTATGACTCAGAACTCAAACTGCCGGGTGAGTTCCGAAGAGCAATTCCAGGGGTGCAGGTGCTGGGGTGTTCTTTGCAAGCTTTGTGGACTAAAATCAGACCTCAAAATCATGAAAAGTTTGTGGTGAAACTTGTGAACATGATGAGTACTAAACCTGCTGAAGTGCTTGGTCTAAGTGACAGAGGGTCAATTCAAGCAGGCAAAAAGGCAGACTTAGTAGTGTGGCACCCTGAAAAGTTATTTGTTCCTGGCAGAAACCCTGCGTGCATCTACAATAAGCAAATGCTGAACGGAAAGATCTCTAAAGTAATTGTTGAAGGCAAAGTTGTAAAAAGTTAATGTATATGTTAATTAAAACCTAGTTTCTGAGTTAAGTTTTTCCTTGAGTCTTCGTATGGAATGTTTATGTAGGAAACCTTGCTTGGTCTAGAAAAGACTCTTCTAGAAGATGTTTTTCGAGTTAACTGGAAAAGTCTTTTAGGCATAGTTAGTTTCGTAGGAGAGCTAGGCAGTTTAAAGCCGATTCCAATAGCAGGAGAAGGAGTTAAGCTAGGCAAGTTATGAGATTTTGGAGAACCAAAGTTCTGGCTAGGAGTCGCTTGTCTTTTAGGAGTGAGAGTAGTTAAGTTTAAGGAGCGTTTGAACTTCCTAGGTTTGTGAGGAGTTTCATGCAGAAAGGATGCCTGGAATGACTTTTTGGTTAACAGTCTTTTTTGTCTAGGCATAAATGGATACTATAACTAAACTTCAAGCTTGTCCAAAGGACAAAGGCCAGTTGAAGTGCTTAGTGTGTGACAACGACTTTGACAGTGGGTGGCACATTCCTCTTGTAGTGCCTGTGTGTGGGCACATCTTTTGTAAGCCTTGTTTGGAGCAGTCTCGGGTTAACTCAGAAAAGGTAACTTGTCCACTTTGTGGAATGACTACTTGTGTTCCTTTATGGGAGTTTGCTGTGAATTTTGAAGTGATTTATTTCAACGACGAAGTTTTAGGCGTTCGCTATTGCGAAGTACATAAACTCCAACTAGTTAGTCAGTCTTTGTGCCGACTTTGCATTTTGCTCAACAAAGAGTACTTTTCTGAATTTTTGGAGTCTGCTCAGACTTTGGATTACTTCAAGTCGCAAAAGTCCTTAATAAACACCCAGAAACTCAAGTACTCAAAGGCCTACAAAGAATTTCTGGGTTATTTAAAACAGATAGAAAAAGTTTCTGAAGCCCATGTGAAAAACTTGCGCTCAGCTGAAGAAAAACTGATTTTTTTCATTAGAAGCACAAAAGAAACCTGCATTGAACAAGTTTACAGCAACTGCAGGGAAGTTTCTGAACTCAAACAAAACTTCCAGCAACAACTCAGACAAATCGACCAAGAAATCCTTAGAGTCAAGCAACTGAAGTCCCAGTTTGAGCACTCAGACATTTCTGAACAGTTAGTGTTTGAAGTGTAACATATAACATTAGTTAGGACTATAATAAACTGATTTTCTTCTAAGTTTAAACTCATCGAGAACCTGGCGTACCTGAGCATGGATTTCTTTGACGACTTCGCTTTGTTCAGCAGCCCTTCTGACGAGGTAAGGCATGAGTTTTTGAACAGGCCCGTAGGGGACATACTTTTGAGTGGCAAAACCAGAACTAGCAAGGGACTCACTCATCATGGCTTTCATTCCTAGCAGCTGACCGAAAGTGACCCCTCCGTACTTCCTGTCGATTTTCATCTGCTCAATGGCTTCCTGGGCAATCGACACACTTTGCTCGTTGTGAGTAGCTACGCAGAGTTTGTTGCCGACCTGATAACTATATAAAAGTTTTTTGAGGTTTTCGTCGTAAGCATGATCACTCATACTTTTAGAAGACCAGATGGGCGACTCATACTTCATGAAAGCGGCGAGGTCCTTTTCCTCGTTCAAGTAAGCTCCCCTCACAAGCTTAATTCCGGTAGCTAAATTGTGGGTGTTAGAGTACTCAATGTAATCCGTGGTTTTTTGTACAGAATCTTTCAAGTAACACTGGATAGTATTCGAGACAACGGCGTGGTTAGAATTAAACTCTCTCTGCAAAACAGTAACAACAGCATCTATGGCATACTGGTAAAAGGTTTGCTCAGCATCAACCATCATGTCGACGCCAAGTGAAGAACAATGCCTGGCAATAAGTCTGGCTCGTTCGAAGACGCGGTGCACTTGCTCAACTTCCCAAAGACTCAAACCAAACTCCAACAACCCCTCCTTACTCAAGTTCTGGAACATGTTATTCCTATACACGCTTCCAGCTGCTTTTTGGACCTCGTTCAAACGCGCAAGCACAGCTGTGTTGCTAATAGCGGTAAGTTTCACAGCCACAGCAGGGTACTTGTGAGCAGCTGCTGTTTTGACGGAATCGATGATGGCTCGGGTGTTTTTATCCAGACCCTCTTCAGTAGTTTCTCCTTCAGCGCAGTAGTCTATGATAGCTCCGAGCTGCTGTTTAGAGAGGCGAGTTAGGACTCTTTGCAGGTCTTCATTGGTTTCGCCTGCACTGAAAACTTTGCCGGCTGTTTTGTCCAGGTAAAAGCAGGTGGCTTCAGCACCGATCAGTTTAATAGAAGTTTCCAAAAGAAGGTTAGTGCGTTTCACTAGCCAAGGAAACGCACAGAAACTAGAAATAACTAGAGTGTTGACTAGTTCCGAGGTTGTATTGTAGCGGAATGGACGCAATGTGGTGACGGTTCTTTGCATATTTTTTATGTGGATTAATATGGGCCGGAAAAATAGCTTTGTCGGGTAATTATTCTTGGCAGTTCCTAAGAACTGTTTACAAGTACTTATTTAAGTTAACATAAGGCACTAGGTTTTAGAGATCACCCTTTTAAATTACCGTTAAAGTTGCAACTCCATTACTGCTTTAAAGCAGTCACCAACACTTGTAATCCTTAAAGTTTGCTTAATGGACTCCCAAGAAGTTTCTTTCGGCGAAGAAGACAAAGCAGACAAGGCTTTTCAAATGCTTGCAGAAGACTACTCACAGTGGCTAGAAAGACTCGAAAACCTCGAACAAAAAGTAGTCATTCTTCAGAACTCACACGACAAAGAAACTGAGACCACCAACCAAAAACAACTCAGCTTCCAACAACAACTCAACCTGCTTAAGTCCCAAAACGAGTCTTTCAAGAGCCAACTTGCCCAAAAAGAAGACCAAATACTAGAACTGCAAAGTCAAGTCCAGCAACTCCAAAACCCTAAACAAGAAACCAGGTACTGGACACCTAAAAAACCCACGAGAAAAGTCACTAGCAAATTACTTGGCAAACAAGAACTTAAAATGCCTTTCCTAAGCAGCTCGGGCCAAAGGTGGGCTTCTTCTTTGAGGTCAGACAAAACTTCTTAATATTAATCAGAAAGTTCCTCTTCTCGCGCAGGACTTCTTAGCTTTTCAGGAATGGCTTCGATGATGTCTCCGATTTTGACACTCTTTTCTAGGTCTATTTTTTCTCTGGTTTCGTCCTTGGCCTGACTGATTTCGGTGAGTTTTTCGTGAACTCCAGCTTTCATTTCCTCCAAAATAGTTTTTAGTTCTGTGCTTTCGGAACAGTTAACTTCGGAGCTGTCAAAGGTTTTGATTGACCTAAGCATTCTCAGTAAGCACTTTTTGATTTTTTGGTGAGTGTTAGAAATGAGTAAGTGTTTGTTTTTAAGAGTGTTAAGGGACTTGAGTTTGTCTGCGAAAGTAACTTTAAGGTCCTTGGATTCTTTTTCATTTGCGTGCTGAGAGCTTATAGAGAGTTCGTTAACGGCTGTTTGTATTTTTTCTAGTTTTTCTTTGTACTCACTGACTTCGTTTTCTTTTTGTTTAACTGCTTCCATGAGTTCGTCGTAGTTCTGTTCTTTAGTCAAGAACTTCATAACTACTGTATTGATGTCGCTGATTCCAGTGTGCACTTTAATTCTTTCAAAAGCTGCTTCTAAGCTATGAGACTTTTTTCTGTCTTCAGAAAACTTAAAGTTCAAGAAGCGGTGCCAAGTTTGGTGGAGCAAAAGTGCTTCTTTGAGTGCTTTAGTATTGTTGCTGTTTTCGTCAATGAGGACTTTTTCCTTGAGTTCTTTGTGGCGTTTCCGGATGTCAGTGTTTTTTTGGGATAAAAAAGTGCGTTGTTTGATGTGGGACTCAAGTCTTTCAACTTCTTTTTCTTGGAGTCCTTTTGCTTGCGAAATCTTAACTTTAAGGTCCAAGTAGTCTTTTTTTACTCGAGTCATTGTTTGTTTGGCTGTTCGTTCTTTTTGTTGAGTAGCTTTAAGTTCTTTTTCTAGTGACTCAAGCTTTTTTTGGGTTTCGTTTGTTTTGTTTTCGCAGTCAATCCAAGTAGCTTGCATTCGGTTTTCCATGTGCAGGTAGATTTCTGAGTGTTCTTGTTCTAGTTTTTGTTGTTTAATGGCTTGTTTGAGTCTTTCTTCAACGATCTTGAGTTTTTGTTCGCGTTGTGAGTAGGACCCTTCTCGGGCAGTCTTTACTTCGTCGATGTACTGGAGTTCCTTTTTTAGTTTGCTAGCTTTAAAAGCTTTTTGGTCCCAGGCTCGTTTGTGCTTGTCGTAGTTGACTCTTATTTTGGCAAGTTGTCCTTGGAGTTCCGCTTTCTGCAGGTCTTTGGCTGAAAGCTTCGGAAGGGGAGCTGAACAGTTGCGGTCTGCAACTTTGTGGGCGTAAACTAAGTCTTGCTTGAGTCTTCTAGAAGTAGCTTGGTTGTGGAAAGTAGAGTTAAGGGTGTTGTGGATGCGTGACGGTGGAATGTACCTGGATGTTTTAGACAGATTTTCTTGAAGCTCCATTTACGTTAGTACTTATTAGACTGTTTAAGTATGCACTGAGGTGCTTAATAATAATTCATGGAGAAATACGAAATCCTTCATATGATTGGCGAAGGGTAATCTACATTCAGCACTTATGGAACAGTTCTCAAAGCAATCCACAAAGAAACAGGAATGACTGTTGCTGTTAAAAAGTTCAAAGAAAAAGACACTAACCCACAAGTAAAAAAAACAGCTTTGCGAGAAATTCGAATGCTCAAAACTCTGAAACACCAAAACATAGTTTCGCTTTTAGAAATTTTCAGAAGAAAAGCCAAACTGTACTTGGTCTTTGACTTCGTTGAGCACACTGTGCTTGAAGAACTCGAAAGAAAGTCCGGAGGACTTGACTCACTCCGAGTTAAAAAAATCATGTACCAACTACTGATTGCACTCAGGCACTGCCACTCTAACAACGTAGTTCACAGAGACATCAAGCCTGAGAACCTGCTAGTCACTTCTCAAGGAGTTCTTAAGCTCTGTGACTTTGGGTTTGCTAGGTCACTTAACTCGCAAAATGGGTGCTACACAGACTACGTGTCAACTCGTTGGTACCGGGCACCTGAACTCTTAGTAGGAGACACAAGGTACGGAAAGCAAGTTGACATTTGGTCTTGTGGTTGTTTGCTTGCAGAACTTTTAACAGGGATTCCTTTGTTTCCTGGAGAAAGCGACATAGATACTCTCCAAAAGATAATGAAGCTTTGTGGAAACAAGTTACCCTCCAAGCACGTCCAAGCCTTTTACAGCAACCCTTTGTACGAAGGAGTCGAGGTAAGGAATAATCAGCCTAGTTACCAAAAACCGCGCAAAACGCAAAACTAGAAGACAAGTTGGAAGGGTTCTCCCAAGAAGTAAAAGAGTTCTTAGTCAAAGCTCTGGCCTACGAGCCCAGTGCAAGGGCTACCTGCCAAGAACTCTTGGACCTGCCTTACTTCTCCTCGTCTTTTAAACTTGAGTTCGAAAACGAGCTTGAAGAGTCCCTGAGTTTAGAACTCCAAGAAAAAAGAAAGTTCTCAAAAAAGATGGGACTTTGTGAAAGTCCCGAACCCTTCAGAAGAGAAAAGTCCCCTATAGGCTACGCTACCAGAGGCTCCCAACTCATCTCTGAAGAGATCTCTAAAAGGAACTCGCCTACTGTTCCTAGGAAGTCCAAAGACTCCCAAGGCAACTTTTTGCCAGACATCCACAGACACTTCGACCGGTCTCCTTACAAAAGGAAAAGCTACAGAAGGATCCAAAGGGCCAACCAAAACAACACCCCCGACATAAAGTCTACCTTCAAGCGAAAAGACTTCATCAACCCTTCTTCACAACAGTCGCCTAACGAAAGTTTTTACATGGCTTCTTTTATAGGACCTAAGTTGACCGGCAGACACAGGAACCTCAGCAAACAAGAAATAAAAACCTCTGTTCAAATGGAAAACACCTCTTTTGCCGCTGTTCCTCCCAAGCAGATCCACAGGCGCAAAGTCGGCCAAACCCAAAAAAACTTGTAAAATTTAGTTAGAAAACCTAAGCAAAGCATTTCAAGCTACCAAAAATTCAAAAAGCATTCTAATGTTTAATAATAATATGGACAACTTTTCGGTTTCTGACTTGGAAGCACTCCAGAACATTCTGTCTCCTGAAGAAGAAGAAGCTTACTCGCAGTTCTCTTCAGGTCCTGTCTTAAGTGACCCCAACAAACCCATGGCCCCTCCCCACTCTAAAGTTACTGCTAAAGTCAACCGACCTAACCAAAGCATCTGGCAAGGCGACGAAGTCAATTCCCGCAAAGCTGCTCAAAGTGACGACAGACCCCAGCCTGAGTACGAAATTCTTTACAAACAACGCGTAGGTGCTGAAGACGTGTTTTTAGGAATCAATGACTCAGACACTAGTTCTAGGAGCTGTCAAGACTTGTCTATTAAAATAGAGTTGCCAGGAACTCAGCACAAGGACATCAGTTTAGACGTAGAAAAAACTAACTTGTCTTTGCAGGCTCCTAAGTTCAGACTGGACTTGCCCCTGCCACACAGTGTCCATGAAAAGCAAGGAAAGGCCCAGTGGATTGCCAAAGACGAGATCCTTTATGTTACATTACCAATCGACAAAGATGACATTCCACTTTAATTAACTAATTATGGAAGGGAAAGTTGTGAACATGGGCAGCGACCAGGAAATAGAAGGCTACGATGACTATAGATACTGCAACTACAAAGTACTTATCTTTGAAGACTTAGGAGTGCGTGTGCTCCAAGACTGGCGTTTGGGAAAAGGAGGCATACTTTGGGACGCTTCTTGGGTTATGGCAAAGTACCTCCAAAGCATGGACTTAGAAAACAAGCGTGTGATAGAACTAGGAGCAGGATCAGGACTGCCCTCTATAGTGAGTTGTTCTAAAGGAGCTAATGTTTTAGTTACTGACTTGCCTGAACTCACTCAGTTCACTCAAGCCAACTTTGAACAAAACCTGGAAATACTCAGGGGTTCCTACGCCATCCAAGACTTAGACTGGCAAAACGAAGACCACCGAGAAGCACTTAAAGGGCACTACGATTTAATGGTTCTGTCTGACCTGTTTTACTTGCCTTCTTTAGCAGAGGACTTTTGCAAGACTGTGAGAGCCCTAGCTTCAGAACATACAACTATAATTATGACTTACCGGTTTAGAGTGCCCCACATTCTAGATCCCTTTTTGGAAGAACTAGAGAAGCACTACCATATTAAATACAACGACGACTTCGTAAGGTCCATCCACAGATGCGAAAACATCCATTTTGCAGAGCTTTGCTTAAAGTAACTCTAATAAATAAATGGCAGAGCTTTGTACAAACTGTGATGGAGTTGAGTTTGAGTGCTTCTGCACCCATCCACCTACTAAAAGATGCAGGTGCTCTTTAGCAGACCACATACTTGCTCCTTCTAAAAAACAGCACATAGTGTATCCTGTGCTGAGTTCTCGAATCGTTCAGCATCTTAAAGAAATCTTAGGTACTTGTGAACAAGCTGAGTCTCAACTCCAAATTCAAAAGCAAAAGATTGTGCAGTACTTAGACTTAGTTTGCACTGAAGAAACCAAAAAGATCAAGCTCAAAAAAACTCAAATCGAAAAAATCATTGCTGAGGTTTCTAAGTCCAACAACGAAGCAATCACCAAAAGCTTTCCAGATGCTAAGGAAAGAAGTAATGACCTCAAGAACTACGTTGAAGAACTCTACAGCTTAAGTGAACCTTTGAGCTTGCACAGAACTCTGGTTTGGGTGGACTCAGACGAGGACTTTTACTTCAAAGACCACTTGTTTGAAGTCAAAGCAATCAGAGAAACTTGCTTCAGTAGTAACCACCAACAACTAGGCAATATTTACTACCAACTAGCACACTACTACTGCGAACGCAAAGAGTACCAGCAAGCTGAGCTCTACTCTAAAAAGGCTTTAAAAGCTTACTCAGCTAACAATGCAACGAGTGACCTAGCAGACACTTACAATATACTCGCTGATATTTATTCACACCAAAAAAAAACAAACCAAGCCACAGAAATGTACAAACTCACTGTGCAGACTTACCAACTGTGCAGTGAGGTCCCTAAAAAAGACCTAGCTTGCTGTTACTTCAAGTTTGGGTGTTTTTATAAAAAGAACCAAGACTACTTTAAAGCCGAAACTATGCTTAAGAACTGCAAAAAACTCGAGGAAACTCTGGATATCAGTAACTCCGAAAAAGCTGTGACACTGTGCAAGTTAGGCTCTCTTTACGAAGCCACTAAAAAGTACTCAGACTCCGAAAGGATGTACTTGGAGTGTGTTGAAGCTCTTAAAAAGGACCCTAAAAGCTTGGAACTGGCTTGGACATACATGAAGCTAGGGGACTTAATGAACTGCCAAAGCATGTTCCAGCAAGCAGAAACTTACTTTCTCAAGTGCAAAAACACAGTTGAAAGCATTGTAGTTCACAAAAACGAAGACTTAGCAAGCACTTACTACAGCCTAGGAGCCTTTTACTTAGACTCAGAAAACCTAGAAAAGTCACTTAAGTTCTTACTTAAAGCCAAGGCATTCCACAAATTCCAGAAACCAGAACACAAAGCCACCATAGTCAGAAACCTAGGCAAGTTACACTCTAAGAAAAAAGATTTTAAGTCAGCTGAAAACCTTTACTTGGAGTTTTTGGGGGAGATTAAGGAGTACCCAGATCTAACTGCACAAATTCACTACGAACTAGGCTGTGTTTACTGCGAGCAAAACAAACTCCAAGAAGCAGAGACTGCCCTCAGCAAGGCAGCAACTTCCAAAGAACTCCTAAGAAGCATTTATTACGAGCTGTCAAAGGTCTATTCCAGTTCAGGCCAAAAAGCTAAGGCTGAACACTACTTGTTGCAGTTTAAAGAAATCGAAGAAAAGCAGTCTCCCAAGTCCATCAACTTAGCTGAAACTTACTATGCTTTAGGAGAACTCTATACACAGAGTCTCAAGTACAGAGATGCTGAGTTAATGCTGCTTAGTTGTCTGGAAATAGAACAACAAGTTTACGCAGAGTACAACGAAAGCATTGCAAGGACCTTTTACTCCTTAGGCGAACTCTACTACTTCATGGAGAAATACAAGGCGTCTTCAGATTACTTTACTAAGTACTCAGTTGCTATGAAGTCCGTTCCTAACAAAGACATTGCAGAACTTAAACGCAAGTACAGGTATATTCACGAGAACTTCCGTCAAGTAGGTTGGCACTCAATAGCCAAACAGTGGGTTTCTAAAATCAAAGCACTCCATAAAAGTAACTAAGGGGCTAAATATGCTGGACTCTGAGATAACTACTTATCTTTCCAAGTACTCTGTTGTTTCTATTCCTTTGATGTCTTTGGCTTTCAACGTGCCTCAGAAGTTAGTGGCTTCAAGGGTCTTGAAACTCATCAACCAGAATGACTACATACAGATAGTGGTGGTCTACAGCAAAAACACTGTTAAAATTCTTCCTAGAAAAAAAACCAAAAGCTCTACACTTTACGCACTTGTAAAGGACCCTCAGGACATCGGGTGCTTGTACTGGCTAGAAACATTTGAGAAAAGGGCTATTTGGGACCAAAGCACCTTGTTTTTGCCCCCCTCTACAATTAAGCCCCTTACTCAAAAACCTAGAAGAACCCAGAAGAAGCTACCTGAGTTCTTTTCGAAGACTCCAACACTGACTTCTGAAAAAGTAGATTGCCTTGAAGACATTTTCTAACTAATAAGAAAGTTAATATGGACCACTCGTGTGAGAATAGTCAGCCCAGTGACTGCAGACAAGCTAGGAAGGAGCATGATGGAAAATTCCAGCAATTCTTGAAGTACCCTGAGTCAGTTAGTTCTCTGAAAGTAGAACCAGGAGCAGAGTTTGAGGCGCTAGTGGATGTACTGCCTCATTCGAGTCTTAGTGAACTGGATTTGGAAGAGAATGAAATAGGTGATGAAGGAGTGAAGGCACTAGCTAGTACCTTCCCTAATTCTCAACTCACTGCACTGCATTTGGGATATAATGGAATAGGCGAAGAGGGAGCTGTGGCACTAGCTAATGCTTTACCTAATTCCCAACTCACTACACTGCATTTGGAACTTAATAAAATAGGTCCAGAGGGAGCTGTGGCATTATTTAATGCTTTACCTAATTCCCAACTCACTACACTGGATTTGGAACTTAATAAAATAGGTCCAGAGGGAGCAAAAGCACTGGCTAATGCTTTGCTTAATTCCCGACTCACTAAACTGCGTTTAGAAGAGAATGGAATAGGCAGCGAGGGAGCTGTGGCATTATTTAATGCTTTACCTAATTCCCAACTCACTACACTGCATTTGCGAGGGAATAGAATAGGCGAAGAGGGAGTGAAAGCACTGGCTAGTACCTTGCCCAATTCCCAACTCACTAAACTTGAATTGAGAAAGAATGAAATAGGCGAAGAGGGAGCAAAAGCACTGGCTAATGCTTTACCTAATTCCCAACTCACTACACTGGATTTGATGATCAATCGTATAGGCGAAGAAGGGGTGAAAGCACTGGCTAGTACCTTGCCTAATTCCCAACTCACTACACTGCATTTGCGAGAGAATAGAATAGGCCACGAGGGAGTGAAAGCACTGGCTAATGCTTTGCCTAATTCCCGACTCACTAAACTGCGTTTAGAAGAGAATGGAATAGGCAGCGAGGGAGCTGTGGCACTAGCTAATGCTTTGCCTAATTCCCAACTCACTACACTGGATTTGGAACTTAATAAAATAGGTCCAGAGGGAGCAAAAGCACTGGCTAATGCTTTGCCTAGTTCCCAACTCACTACACTGCATTTGGGATATAATGAAATAGGCGATGAGGGAGTGAAAACACTGGCTAGTACCTTGCCCAATTCTAAACTCACTGCACTGCATTCGGAAGATAATGAAATAGGCGACGAGGGAGCAAAAGCACTGGCTAATGCTTTGCCTAATTCCCAACTCACTACACTGCGTTTAGGAGAGAATGGAATAGGCAGCGAGGGAGCTGTGGCACTAGCTAATGCTTTGCCTAATTCCCGAGTCACTATACTGCATTTGGGATATAATGAAATAGGCGAAGAGGGAGCGAAAGCACTGGCTAGTACCTTGCCCAATTCTAAACTCGCTGAACTGGATTTGGGATGTAATGAAATAGGCGACGAGGGAGCTGTGGCACTAGCTAATGCTTTGCCTAATTCCCAACTCACTAAACTGCATTTGCGAGGGAATAGAATAGGCGACGAGGGAGCTGTGGCACTAGCTAATGCTTTGCCTAATTCCCAACTCACTACACTGGATTTGGAACTTAATAAAATAGGTCCAGAGGGAGCAAAAGCACTAGTTAATGCTTTGCCTAGTTCCCGACTCGCTGAACTGGATTTGGGATGTAATGAAATAGGCGACGAGGGAGCGAAGACACTAGCTAATGCTTTGTCTAGTTCCCGACTCGCTGAACTGGATTTGGGATGTAATGAACAATCGTATAGGCGACGAGGGAGCAAAAGCACTAAAGGAAGCTGAATCCAAACTCCCTGATCTTAGAATCTTCCTTTAATAAATAATCATAAACCAATGATAACTCTGAGACCTAGACTCTGCTATGCAGATCACACTCTATGCACTCACAATTCTAGTATTACAATAATTATCTTACAGTTCTTCTTGGAACCTAGCCTTGAGTTTTGACTTTTCTTCGTATAGTCTTTTAAGGTCGTTTAGAATGCCCTTTTCTGTTTCCAAGAGTTTCTGGAGAGCAGTGTCTTCTTTGTAGATCTGTTCCAAATTAGGAGTCTTTTTAACTGGAGTGAATTTAAGAATGGCTTTTTTCTGGGGTTTGGGCTCTTCAGACTCAAGGAACTCCTCAAAAGTAGGTAACTTGTTAGAAGACTTTTTTTTGGGAGGCGACTGTTTGGGACCTCTGAGTCCAAGCATAGAAGTTATGATTCCACTGATGGTTTTATTGATGACTTGTTCGGCCCTGGCCTTGCGTATGCTCATGCTCATGGAGAGTGAGTTCTCTTGGGGTTCTTCTTTTTCAGGAGTCACGTAAGTAGAGGCATCCAGTGGGGGTTTAGTAACTGGGAGTCTGGGGGCTTCTTGTGGTTGTTCTGGTTCTTCATCAGGTAAAGGCTTCAGTGACTCTAATTCTTCCAAGCCTTTGAAGGGGTCCTCTGGTTTCTGAGGAGAGCTAAGGTCTATGAGTGGGGTTTCGAGAAGGTCTGTTTGGTCAGGCTTTTGGGGAGCTTTAGGAGTTTGGGAGTTGGAACTGGACCTAGGAGTGTGTTCTTGGGACTCTTGGGGTTTGAGGTACTTAAGCCTTACTTTCTTAATGAACTCCTGAATAGAGTTTTCGTCGTAACTCACTCTGGTTTCGCTTCTGGGTTCTTGGGACAACTTTTTGTCAAGGCCCCACTTAGTTTGTATTCTGCTTAAGGTTTCAGAGCTGGTTTTTGTGGTTTTTTTGGGTTCGAGCTTCAAAAGGTCCATGTACCTCCTAGTTTTACTTCTATGTTTCTCCAAAAATTCATCCGTAATTCCAACTTTTTCACTCATTATAAAATATGAAGGCAGTAGTCTTAGAGGCACTGAACGACTTTTCTTGCAAGCAAACTGAGATTCCTGAACCTAAGCACGGCGAAGTCCTTGTTAGAGTAGAAGCTGCCCCTATCAACCCTTCAGACATTGTCTTTCTGAAAGGCCAGTATGGCATAAGGAAAGAAATGCCCGCCGTTGCTGGGTTCGAAGGCGCAGGAATAGTAGTTAAAAGCGGAGGCGGACTGCTTGGGTGGAGTTTAGTCAACAAGCGTGTTGCTGTTATGGCTGACAAGTCAGGAGGCACTTGGGCGCAGTACATAGTTACTTCTGCAAAAAACTGCGTGAAGCTCAGCAACAACGTTCCAGTTGAACTGGGAGCGTGTTTTTTCGCTAACCCTTTCACAGCTGTGATGTTTATGGAGGTGATTAAAGAAGGCAAGCACAAAGCAATAGTCCAAACTGCTGCTTCTTCTGCAGTGGGCAAAATGCTGTTTAGGTACGCTCAGCACTCAAAGATCCCTATAGTCAACATAGTGCGTCGAGAAAGCCAAGTGGAGATGTTTAGGGAAATGGGTGCTGAGTACGTGCTTAACTCTAACTCAGCAGACTTCTTGGAACAACTCAACACTCTGTGCAGTCAACTTGGAGTAACTTGTGCCTTTGACGCAGTTTCAGGCGAAATGACTGGGTTTTTGCTTGACGCTATTCAAGAACAAGGAGTAGTGTACATCTACGGAGCTCTTGGAAAGCAGCCTTTAAGTGGAGTTCACTCTAAGAACCTCACTGACTTAGGCAAGCGCATAGAAGGCCTTTGGCTCAAAGAGTGGATCCAAAAACAAGGCAAACTTGCAAAGTGGAACTTAGCTAACAAAGTTATGCACCTGCTTCCAACTATTTTAAAGACTGAAATCTCTAGAGAGTTTACTCTGGATCAAATAAACGAAGCCCTGGACTACTATAAAAAGCACATGAGCGAAGGAAAAGTGATTTTAAAGCCCAATAATTAACACAGCCCCTCGTACCAATCCCTTGGAAACTCTGCTAGGTCCCTTAAGTCTAGGTTGAAAGGAGGCCTGAGCACTCCAGCTCTTTGAGTGATTATCCTTCTGAACTCTTCTCGGGGGTCGCCTTCGCAGAAGTGCTTGAACCACTTTACTCCTAGTCTTACGTGGTTTACTTCGTCTTCTATGATCTTTTTGACTAAGTCAGAACTTAAGCAGTCTTTGTTCCACTGCGAAAGTTTGTGTGCCAGTCTGTCTTTGGAGTCTAGTGCACGGGCTTCACTGAACAGAGAAAGCATCACTAGCCTTTCAGTTATACTGTGTTTGGTTTCTTCAGAGTGCCTCATAAGCATGTTGTGGCTTGGAAAACTTGGGTAGTCTGAACCCAAGCACTGGAGTCTTTGAATCAACCATGCCAAGTGAGTGGTTTCTTCTTGGGCTATGAATGCAAAATCCTTGAAAAAACAGTAAGGTGCCTCCGCACGTGCCATTGTGTCCCAGTACATGTGGATAGCCATGAACTCTATGTGTGCAATGTTGTGTAGTGTAAGTACTTCAGGGTTAACATGCTTTAGCGAAGGAAGCTGTTTGGGTGGCAAGACCTCTAAGTTCTCAGGGAGTTGCCACTTTACTTCTGAAGGACTTCCAATAGTTACTTGGTTGCTCTGGATTTCTAGAAAAGCTTCTTTGCAGAGTCTGAGTTTGGTTTCGAGGCTGCTTGAAGCTAGTATCTTTTGAGCCCAGAGTCTTATTGAAGTCATTAGTGGAAGTTTTAAAATGGAAAAGAACTGGGTAAAATGCTTTTCTGTGGTGACTTTTGACGAGGACTTAGGACAGACTCTAGAACTGTGCTACCCAGACGTGCTTTTCGAACAGCAAAAACACGCTTTGGCTTTTTTGGCTTTTCCAGACTCCAATTCGTTCAACCAACTAGGAGACATAACTTATGTTTTTAGAATGAAGTCCACTGAGGAGTACCTTTATGGCTTTGTGTACTTCCGACTCAAAAGGGACCCTTCCAAGCCTAGGGGGTTCTTTCAGAAGTCAGTGGTGCTGTTGAGTCCCAACCCTTTTGTGGGACTCTTCAAGCAAGTAATGGACATTCTAGGTCCACTTTACTTTGAACACGGAGAAGCTATTTTTGAAGTTGTGGCGAGTTGCTTAGAAAACTGGGGGCAAGTAAAACCTGGAGCTAGCTTGGAACTGCCTATGCTGGGAAGTGTGATCAACTACACTGTGCCCTCTACTAACATGGCTTTTTCCCCGGAGTCCTTTGGAGAGAACTTTTGCGAAATGCTTGACTCCATCCACCAAGGCTACCCTGGACTTTTCCAGGACATCAACATTTACGAAGCTTTTGGACCCAAAATAACTAAAAAGCACCTTTGGAAACTCTGGGAAGTACTTGTAACGGGCGAAAGTTTAGTAGTGCTGGCAAGTAACCCAGGAACTTGTTCACAGATAGTTCTTGGACTGATCTCTTTGATTTCTCCACTGATTTACTCAGGGGACTTCCACCCCTACTTCACAGTTTTTGACAACGAGTTCAGAGACATGCAAACTAACTGCGAAAGCTCTAACTTCACCAACACCTTGTTAGGAGTCACTAACCCTTTTTTCCTCAAAGCCTTGCAAGACTCGCCCAACATCTTCCAAGTAGACGAAAAAGAAGGCTTGGAGTGCTCCAGTGCTTCTTATAAAAACGGCACTTTGATACAGCCCTGCAAAGCAGTTATTTCTCAGCTGCAGAACCAACCCTCCAAAGAAGCAGCAGCCATCAACAACTCAATTCTAAGAAGGCACTTCAGAGAACTCACGTTAAGTTTGCTGCAGCCCTTCCAACAGTTCCTCAGTGTGGACCAAAAGGCCCTAAAAGAGGCCCCCTACACATTTGAACTCCCGTGCTTTTCAGAACAAGAGTTCTTAAAAAGCCTCAACTACAGTCTTTTTCCTCTGCTAAAGTTCACCACTCGCCCCAAAGCCATCAACCTTTACTCAAAGTTCATTCGGAGCTCCACCTTCAGAGTGTGGTTTGCAGACCAAAAGCAAAAAGCCAGTGCAGAAGCCCACGAAGCCATTCAAGAAGCAATGTACAACTTTGACTTAGAAAGCACTGAGTTAAACGTCACAGAGTGCAAGTCTCTCTATAAAAAGATAGAGACCAGACTCAAGTACGAACAAACTACAGGAACAAACCAAGAAGCTATCACTAAGTTACGCAAGCAACTGGGCGTGCTTGTGTCTAAGATGACGGGCACAGACCAGCAAGAACTTTATAAGATACTCCAATGATGTATTTAAATATGGAAGAGCTGCGCGGTACCTTGTTGCCTTTTGTGCTTGACTACCTCAAGCACTTAAAACACTGGGGCGAAATCAGCAATTCCCAGTTAGTGCTTAGAGTGCTCAAAACCACTCCTCTAACACTCACTGACGGATTTTACTGTGTAGAAGCTGAAGGAGTCAACTGCTTCAGTAACTCGTTCATCAAAGTGCAGCAGTGGAACGTAAAGGTGTCTTTGCTGAGTATAAAACTCATAGTGCACGACTACTCAGTTCTAGGCCACGAAACCATGTCTGAAACTAACTTTAAGAAACTCAAAGACAGTGCTGAGGTCAAAGCACTTATAGTTCCTACATTCAGGATGCAACTGCAAAGTGAAATCCCTGAAAAGTCTTTAGAAGAAATCCACCAACAGGCCAGAGAAGTTGAGGAACTTTTAGTGTAATAAGAATTAAAAATGAACCCCTTGAGTCCTAGAACTAAGTACGCCAAGAAACTCCAACTCGAAGAAGAAATGCTAAACGACCTTTCTATGAACTTCGACCCTTTCACTATAAGTCTGCTCAAAAAAGAGTTTGAAGTCCGAAATGACTCTTTGAAGCTAGAACAATTTGTAGTTATCTTAAAAGAACACCTTAACCACTGGAGAGATGACCTTCCAGACAGAGAAACCGTTTTGGTTAACTTGCTTGTGCAGTTGTTTGAAGACATTGATATGAACGGTAACGGAGAGTTGGACTGGGACGAGTTCACTAACTACATTATTGAAAAGGCCAACACTATCAACAAGCAGAAGTTCAACCAAATCGACTCAATAAAAAACTACTCTTTGAGTTCTTTGAAGCTTAGTTTTAGTTCTGAAAAAGGAATTCAGAAACTAGTTAACTTAGAAGGCATAGACAGGTTTGGAGTTATTGAAGAGTACTCTGATACCATTCAGTTCTTCCACCCAGAAACTGGCCAAGTTGTAGGTCACGAACTCCAACTCGAATTTCAAGACAAAAAGAACCCTTTAAAGGGCTCCTTTAAAAGTGACAGGAAAGCTGTGATCCATGACGCTTTGTACATCAGTGAGTTACAAGTTTTACTTACGAGCACCAACGACTGCTTTATAAGGACTTGGGTCCCCAACGGGTCTATTTTCCACGACGCCAACACGGAGGGGGGTTACCCCATACTTACTTCTAAAAGTCCCCAAAGCAAAATAATTTGGAACCCCGTCCACAAGATCATTTACGGAGGGGACTCTTACGGAAACATCAGTCTTTGGTTTTACTCAAAAAACGATAAAAGAGTCAAGGACCCCTTTAAAGTCCTTAAAAACGGACACACTGAAATGGTTACAGACCTGCTCCCTCTGCCCAAACTAGAGTCGCTTATCTCGTGTTCTTCTGACCACAAAGTGATTCTTTGGGACATGATCTCTGGCTCTCCGCGGCGTTTTTACAACGCCCACAAAATGGGAGTGCTTAGTTTGGCCTTTAACGAAGAGTACCGACTGCTGTTTACCGCAGGGTTTGACCACGACATATACGTGTGGAACCCCTACATAGACGCAGTGGCTTTTACTATAGAGGGACACAATTCTTCTTTGTTAGCTGTGGAAGTAATCCCTGGAACTCCTCAAATAGTTTCTGCAGACTTAGAAGGTTGGGTGAAGGTTTGGGACATAAGGAACTTGTCCTGTGTGCAGAGTTTCAACTTAGGAGGAAACCAAGGAGATTTTGGAGACTTTATTTACTTTTCTAGGCACAAAAAGCTTTTGTTTGGGGGCAAAACTCTGACTTTCTATGAGTACGACAAAAACCACGACCCCAACTTAGTTGACGACAGCCAACCACTGTCTGGGTTTTACACTTCAGTGTACCATAAAATACTTACACCTACCCACAACAAAGTCAAGGTTTGGAACGCACTAACAGGTCTTAACGAGAACCTTTTTGCAGTGTATGCTGAAAGTGAGATTTGCTGTGTAGAAATGGATGAGTGGGAAAAAAGGATGTTTGTAGGCGACACCAAGGGAAGAACTAGAGTTTACAATATCCGAAACGGAGCTTTTATGAAGAGACTAGGTTCTCACAAAGGAGAGATCAACTGCATTTCTAACTCAGAAAAAATGCAAGTTATAGTTACGGCTTCAATGGACTTTACTTTCATGATACACGATGACACTTCTTTAACTGACTCGTCAGTGCTGCGCTGCATTAACTCAGGGGAAACTATAGTTCAGTTAGTTAAAACTCTGAGTTACTTAGACATTGTTTTAATAGGTAATTCAGAGGGCGAAGTGCAACTTTGGGACATTGACGATCAATCCAGCACAGTGCCTACCTTAAACCACTTCGGAGAGATAACAGCTATTCAAGTAGTCAAGGACTACCCCTTTGTGATAGTTTGTGACTCTTCAGGGGAAGTGGCTTTTTGGGCCTTGCATCCACTTCCTTTCAAGCAGTCACAACTACTTAACTTCTACAACTTGGACGAGGAAGGAGACTCCTCAGCTGTCCAGGCCACTGCTTACAGTCTTAAAACCCATCAACTGTACACTGGTGACGAAAGAGGCTGCATTAGAGTATACGACGTTTCTCCTTTAGTAAAGCTGCTCAAAATGAAACCCCTCACAGGCACTGGCAAAGCCAACAAGTGCCTGTCAGTCTTGAGCAAAGCACAATTAGGAATCAGCGAACTCCCCCAAATAGACTTACCTCAGTTACTCTACATCAAACCTTACTCAGAGGGCATTCGTTATTTGTGCTTCATAGAAGAACCAGCAACTATCATCAGTACTAGCTTTGAAAGAAAAGTGAAACTCCACAATGTAAAAGACGGCAAAGAAGTAGGGGCCCTCCAACAAGGAGGTGCAACTCGCAGTCTCTATTTCAAGGTCCCTTGGCTTCTTGACTTAGACGTGAAAGCCCTTCAAGCTGCTGAAGCTTCCAAAACTAGAAGCATTCTGGAGCGCATTAAGCCTTACGCTGAAGACTCCAAAAAGTTTTCAAATGAAAGCTTAAAAGCCATTTCTGAGTTCCAGAGTGAGTACCAACTGAACGATGCTTCCCAAAACTACAAAGTGAGCTTAGCTAAAACTCAACGTTCCAAAAAGAAACGCTCTCTGGACTTACTAGATAAGTACTCAATTAAGAACGCCAAAAAGGGCAGAGCCACCCAAGGATTCATTGGCAAAAGCGACTACACCAAGTACGTTCCTAAAGGCTTCCTCCAGAAGAACATTTCTCCCAGACACAAAAAAGCCCCTGAGTCAAAGAACTTTCCTTCAGCTAGGATTCTCCAAAGCGTGCCTTCTCTGCCAAGTATCTCTAGAAACAAGTTCTTTTGTTCCAAGCTGTCTAAAGGAGCTATCAACTCTGCCTGCAACTTAGCTTCAGCCCTAGACGAGCCTTACTTTTAATGAATAATTAACAACTCAAACAACTTCTAAACCCTTTTAAAGTCTTCCCTAACAGCTAACTACTGTTCCGGACAACACTCAAAGCTTATCCAGTCTGGATACTGAACTGCCCAGCAACGCTCTAAAAATGTCAGTTAGTTAATTATTCTCAATAGGGAATGGAGAAGTGAAAATGACTTGGTAGATAGGTTTTAGGTCAGGGTTTTCGCGTTTGTTTTCTTTAGTCTCGGGAAGAGCAAGGAAGTCCTCTGGCTTGTAGCTCTTAGTTCGCTTTGTGTGTTTTCTGCGTGGAATGTAAGACTCGCTGTGGATCTTCTGCTTGTGTCTGTTAACGCCTTTCTTGTATTTGTAGGTTTTTCCGCATATTTCACACGAATAGTTACGCTCGTCCGTGTGGGATATGTAGTGTCTTTGTAGAAACTGCTTGTTTTTGAACCTTGCGTGACAGATGTGGCAGGCAAAAGGTCGGATTGCTGGATCCATTTTATTTATATCTCCAGGTATTGTGCCCCCTATTATTTTTGTGTATTTTGAGTAGGCTGTTTAGGTACTTGGTTCGATCTAAATAGGGCGTAGTGGTCTAGTTGAGGTAAACTAATTATCAAAGGCTTTAAAGAACCTACACAGGGGCTGTTATTATTAGTATGGGGCACTTTGTGGATTATTTAACTAAGTCCTAAGGGGGTGCTATTAATTATTTAAGCTTTGACTTAACTAAGAGGGTTTGTATGGTCCCCCACCCTTTTTAGTTGGAGCTTAAGCCTACTGAATTCTATATAAATGGCCCAAAATAAAACCAGTTTTTACGCTTAAAGGTGAACATATTTTTTGGCTTGACACTACTCAAACAATAAATAAATGGCCCGCAACACTTACGAAGTATTGGGAGATAGAGCCCCTGTTCCTTGCAATAAAGACGACGCAGACGCAGTAGCTATGGCTGCTATGGAGCCTGGCACATCTCTGACTGCTCTGCCCTTCAAGCATCCTCCTCTTCTGGACGACGAAGTACGCATGAGGATCACTCACTCTGGACAGTGCCACACTGATGTGTTTTGGACTAGCTGCTCTTGGTTCGACCAGGTAGCCTTTCCGTGCGTTCCAGGTCACGAAATGATTGGAATCGTCGAAAAAGTAGGCGAAAAGGTTTCTAGCTTCAAAGAAGGCGATAGAGTTGGTTTTGGCACTGGAAGAGACTGCTGTGACAGTTGCATTAACTGCCAAATTGGAAGAGACAACTGCTGCCCTCAAAGAGTAGGTACTTATGATCCTTACTTCGGAGGCTACGCTACAAGTTTCCAAGCTAAAGCCAAGTTTTTCTTCCATTTGCCTGAAAATATTCCGGGTGAGGCTGCTCCTATTTTCTGTGCTGGAATCACTACTTATGCTCCAATGAAAAGGAACGTGCTTCCAGGAATGAAGGTAGCTATAGTGGGAATTGGGGGACTGGGCCACTTAGCTATTCAGTTCGCCAACAAAATGGGATGTGAGGTAACAGCTATCTCGACTTCTCCTTCTAAAGAAGCTGAGGCCCGCAGTTTTGGGGCCCACCACTTCCTAAACTCTAAAGACCCTGAACAGGTCAAAAACGCCACTGCGAGTTTCGACTTCCTAATGAACACTTCTACTGGAATTGACTTAACTGCTGACGCAATGCTTTTGAAGAAGAGAGGCATTTACAGCTTGGTTGGAGCTCCTGAAAGAGGCCACGACTTTAACTTCAACTTGACGCCTTTCTTGTTCAATCATATTGAATTCAAACCTAGTTTGGTAGGATCCAGGGTAGAAACCATAGAAATGCTGGATTTCTGTTCCTTGCATAACATCTTCCCCAAGACTGAAGTATATGCCTTTGCAGACGCTCAGGCTGGGTTCAACTCTTTGGCCCACGGGGATCCCCACTACCCTAGGTATAGAGCTGTTTTGGAGACCGAAAGTTTCTTCAAAAGCTTTAAGCCAGCTCCTTAATTAAGCATTATGCTCTTCGTCTAAGTTTTGTGCCAAGCTTTTTTCTTCTTCTTCGATTTTAAGTTTGTCTTCTTGAGTGGGTTCTAGTCTAATGAGTCGGTTGCCTTCTTGACTGAGTTCCATCCTGGTGACTCTGCCTCGGTTCTCAATGTAAGCTTTGACTCCAAGTAGTTCTTCTTCAGTTAAGTAGATGTACTTGCCTCGGTCGTCAACTATTCCAGTTAAGTACCCACTGTTCTCTAAGTCCTGGAGTCTCTCTACCACTGACTTCCCTTCAAGCCCAAACTCAGCCGCTATGTCTTCTATCATCACTACTTTGCGGAGCTTTATGTACTCTAAGAACCGGTTCAGGTCGTAAGAACCTTCTTGGAGTTCTTCGCCTTCGTCTTCTACTTGGAACATGTCTTTCCACTTCATGTATTCTTCTTCTTGGGCCTTTTGTTTGGCTTCTTCTTCAGCTTTGCGTTTGGCTTCTTCTTCAGCTTCTTTTTGTTCCCATTCTTTTTCCCTTTCTAGCCACTTGGCTTCTCTGTCTTGGCGTTTTTTTTCTTTCTGGTCCACTACTGCTTGTCTTGCTTCCCTTTGGGCTTTGCGTTCTTCTTTTTTCTGGGCTTTTTTAGCTTCTTTTTCTGTCATCTTCTGTTCTTCTTGTTCTTCTTCTTCGGGATTTAGTTGCATCCTGTTGAGGCCTCTTCTGGGAGCTTCAGGTTCTGTTTGTGAGGAGCTTTTGAAGAACCAGATTCCTATTGTGGCTATTAAAACACTTAGCAACCCTATACTTACAACTTCAAGCAGCATTATTAGTTATTAGTTCGAAGGTAAGTACTTATGATAATAGTTAGAAATATAACTATCACAATGGCCCATAGAATACCAGGAAAGTACACTATGAGTAGAAATCCCAAACCCCATAAAAGAGGATTTAGTTTGTTTTGGTCCAGCAGTTCTCTTGACCGCTCTGAATAGTAGTTAAGATTTGTCCAGGAACTAAAAGCAGACTTCTTTATGTAAGCACAATCATCTAAAAGGTGTTCTGGGTTCATTTTAACGAAGCTTTGGTCATTAAAGCAGAAGTACACTGCATTCCCAATGCTTTTGACACAGTAAGGGTTTAAGCCAATTGGCAACTCAAATGAATTCACCCAGTGAAATGCTTCTGAACTGGTTTCCATGCACAAGAGATTAGTCAAACGGTCTGATGGGTCTCTGTCAAGTAGATAAAGCTTGCCTTTGTGTACAAATAACAACTTAAAGCCAACTCGGCCTTCTAAACCATATGAATGTATTAGATCGCCTTCTTCACTGTAAATATAAAGTTGATTAGAGTAGTTGTTTGTAGCGTAGATCTGGTTGTTCAACTTATCTACAGTTGTGCCTTTCATATCGCATCCTAGTAGACTTAGACTTTTGGGGGGATTCCAACCCCAGTTCATAGGTTCGAACCCAAACCTCAGGCATAAGTTTTGATTGCATATTCTTAAGTCAGTAATCTCACAGCCAGGGAAGTAGACCACGCCGTCGTGTATAAACACTTTGGAATTTATGAACGAGTTAAACACACAAGGAGGCTCACCTATTTTAACTACAGTTCTTTCAGCTGGGTCAAAGATAAATCCTGTGTTTTCTGGACTTCTATAACAAAACAGTCTTCCGTCTGGTAGTACACACTTTACCTTTGAGCCTTTAAATTCTCCTTCCAAGGACCTTTCTCTGCTTTGCATTGTTAAAAGGTTGTAAGTAATCAGTGCGTTTGAAGAGTCACTGAATTCGTGGACTTCGCTACTCCCTGATCTAACTTCTTTTCTAGGAGGAGATGGCTGGTCTAAGCGATTAATTTCGCTCACAATCTTGTTGCACTCTTTTCTGAAGTTCGGCAAGTCAATTGCTTTAGACATCTCTTCGTACTTCTGTAAATAGTTGTTTCTTCTTGCTCTGTCTCCTGAAAACAGTTCGTATAGACTGGCGTTCAGCTTGTTGTTTCTGAACTCCTTCAGAGTAGTTAGTTTCTCAATCAGGATTTGAATGTCGTTCAGTCTTGTTCTTAGGCTGTTTGAGTGCTTCACAAACTCTGCTTCAATGCCTTGGTGAAGTTCTTTGGTTACTTCAGCGAGTTTCTTCATGTTGCTGTAAATGTTATTCTTATGCGACTCTAGGATGTCAATGACTTCCCTAGAGTCATCCGAGTCAACCCTGATCTTCAGAACTATGGGGTTGTGTCTGCGTGAAGCATTGCTTGTCATGTGGTCGAAGAAGTGAGACTCACACGTTTTGACATGGGGGCTAATGCACTTGCACAAGAAAGAAGCCTCTTCTTCGCAACCTTCCTGAAAACACTTATTTTCCATTTATATTAAGTTCTTGCTTGATTGAGTTGTAAAGTGGTAAATTCATATGTCTCCGGGTCGAATTTAATGATTGATTTGTTTTCAAAATAGAAGCACACTGAATATATCAGGGTGTTAGTGTAAATGGGATCTAAAATACCTGGATCAGAATCATAGGTCTTCAGTTGGACAAGCCTCTTCGAACCTGATTCCATGCAGTATAATGTTTTACTATTTTGAGCTAATAAAAAGAGTTTATTTCGGTGTGCGAATAACATCTTACGCCCATTTTCTAATCTATAACCTTTCGTGAAATGGTAATTATTTAAACGGACATATACGTACGGAGAATTAGGTTCAGTACCATAAATCTTACCTCCAAATCTGATCAAGTAATCAAATCCTTGCATATCCAATACTATTGGATGATTATTGTTACACCACTCCATTGTTGTTAAATCAAGAAGTACGTAGCTGGGACTATAATTTGATTTTCGTGTAAAGCGTACAAATTTGTTACCTACGAGTGCATTCATCTGATCTATTTGTTCATTCGGTTGTTCTAAGAAGGTAACTATACCGTCAATAACATCAAGTTTAAAGTAAGTCCTTTTTGACAATAAATCAACATAACACAAAAGATTTCCATAAGGCAAAATACACTTTACAGAGGCCCCTAATACTCCTTCTATTACCTTTTCTGTTTCTTGCATAGTTGACAGATCAAGAGTAATCAAACTACTTGAGAACTCACTGAAGTAGTAGATTTTGTCTTTTTCTGCAATCTCAGAGTAATCGCCTAAACGACTCAAGTAATAATTTCGATTTAAAACTCTTTGACAACTATTGTTTAAGTTGGAGAGATTGAGAACCTTGGAGAGCCCTTCGTACTTACTCAAAGCATTGCTTTTTCTTGCATTGTCTTCACAGAACAGGTCACACAGATTAGTGCTGTCTTGGTCAATTCTTACATAGGTCAACTCGCTTAGAGTATCGATTAAGTCCTCGATCTCTTTTTCCCGCTTCTTGAGTTCCTTCATTTCCTTGGCAATCTCTGCTTCAATGCATAAGTGGAGCTCCTTACCCACTTGAACCAAATTCTTCATGCTGCTGTAGATGTTTCTTTTGTAAGCTTCTAGAGTGTTGATGACCTTGTTTGAGTCATCTGGGTCAACAGAAAATCTCAAGGGTACAGGATTATGGTTGACAGCGGATTTATTCATCATATGGTCAAAGAGATGAGACTTACAAGCTTTTGTGCCGGTCATAGTGCACCTGCATAGCAGAAAAGCTTCTTCTTGACAGCCCTCTTGAAAGCACTTGTATTCCATATTTGATTAACCATACCTAATGTGATGCTGGTTTAATAGTTTAAGAGCAACTCAAAGCGATTCTAGAAAAGCCAAAGAATCGCGGAAATAATTAAATTAAACTGCAAAATGAGTTTCGAACTACAGTGGTCGCTTGAGTATGAAACTCCTTTGGAGCTCCAGTGATCAAAGTGAACCTAATTCCATCAATCAGCTCAACATTGTAGTTTTCTAGATTGATTTTTATGAAATATCCATGGTAATAACAAAGGTATATACCATTACTGATGCTTCTGATACAATAAGGATTTAAGCCAATATCACAATCGAAGCTATGCAATCTAATGAACCTCTTTGAATGTGGTATCATAACAGATAACTTAGTAAAGCCTGATCTAATCCCAAGTTGAGGTAAAATTCCACGTTCAAGTAAATAAAGTTTGTCTTTATGCACAAATAACAACATAGAATCATTATCAGAATGCTCCAACTTAAATATTTCTATGAAACGATTTCTTTGTCTGCAGTAAACGTAAACGTAACTAGAGTAAGTAGCAGTAGCATATATATCATCCTCAAATTTAACCAAGCTTATACTTCTTGCTGAATATTCACTTGAATTTTCCTTAATGAATCCTTCTAGGTTCAAAGTTTTCTGGCTATTGTGAATCCAGTTCATTCTCTTCAAGTCAAATTGAACGTACCTAAGGTAACGTTCTGTTCTTAGATGCCCATCAAAAATTACGGTAAAGATAAAGTGTATGATGTAGTCATCTACCAAAAAGGCTATATCTCGAGATAAGTTGAATGAACTAAAAGGCTCTACGTAGGATATATTGTTGTTGCTAGGATCAAAAATGAATATTTGACTTCTTAGTTCTCTGTAGCAAAACAGTCTTCCGTCTGGCAACACGCACTTTACCTTCGAGCCTATGAATTCTCCCTCTAAGAACCTTTCTCTTCTCTGCATAGTTGAAAGGTTGTAAGTAATCAGTGCGTTTGAAGAGTCACTGAATTCGTGGACTTCGCTATCCTTATCTTCTTCAGGAACAGGTGAGTAGTTCAAGCGACTACTTTCAATGAAAATTCTTTCACAGCTTTTTTTGAAGTTTGACAAGTCAAGTGCTTTAGACAGCTCTTCGTATTTTTCTAAGCAGTTGTTTCTTTCTACGTTGTCTCCTGAGAACAGTTCGTACAGAGTAGCATTGGTTTGGTCGTTCCTGAATTGCTTGAGGTCGCTTAGTTTCTCAATCAGGTTCTGAATCTCGTTTAGTCTTGCTCTTAGGTTGTTGGACTCCTTCACGAACTCTGCTTCAATGCACAGGTGTAAATGCTTAGTCACCTCAGCCAGGTTCTTAATATTGTCGTAGATGTTTCTTTTATGCGACTCTAGAATGCCAATAACTTCTTGGGAGTCGCTTGAGTCAACCTTGATCTTCAGAACTATGGGGTTGTGGTTGCGTGAAGCATTGCTTGTCATGTGGTTGAAGAAGTGAGACTCACACGCCTTAACATGAGGTTCAACGCACTTACACAATAGAGAAGCCTCCTCCTCACACCCCTCTTGAAAGCACCTATCTTCCATTTATATTAAGTTCTTGCTTCATTAAGTTTTACTTGGGTGACTTCATACGTTTTTGGATCGAATTTAGTGATTGCTTGACCCTGATAGAAGTATACTGAATTTTCCAGTTTCTTGATGGATTGATATATACTAATAAACGGATTATAATCATAGGTCTTTAATTGAAAGAATTTCTTTGAGGTTGATTCCATATGATATAAGGCTTTTTTTGGTTGATTACCATATAGTGCTAGAAAGAGTATGTTTCCGTGCTCAAACAGTAACTTAGGTCCATTATAATCCAGCCGAAATATTTTTATGAATCGCTTCTTTTCAATGCAGTGCATGTATATCCATTCGGACTTATCATTGGTGGCGTAAATATCACCTTCAAACTTAGCCAAGCTTACTCCATTCGTATTTCCTTCTAAATTCAATTTTTTCTCATTATTCCATTCTAATTTTTGAAGATCAAATCGTGAATAAATATTTCCAAGGAGATGAACAGTATCGCTCTCTATCAAACTGAATACAGCACCAATATTATAACCAGGCGATCTTAAGTCAGTAACACTGTTTCTTTTAACATCAAACAGAAAATAGTTACTCTCCCTACGACAAAGCAACACCCTATCTGGTAAGGCACATAATACTGAAGTTCCCATGAATTCCCCTTCCAAAGGCCTTTCTTTCTTTTCCATTGTTAATAAGTCATAAATAATCAAGGCACTTGAATCGTTACTGAAGGAGTAAAATTCACTATCTTCAAGGTTGCTTGAGTAGTTCAAGTGTTCATGTTCACTAAAGACTTGTCTGCAACTAGCTTTTAAGTCAGAGAGACTGAAAGCCTTTGACAATCCTTCATACTTACTCAAACACTTGGTTTTTCTCGCGTTATCATTTGAAAAAAGGTCACACAGAACAGTATTTTCTTGGTTAGTTCTGAACTCAGTTAAGTCAATTAACTTGTCGATTAGGTCCTGGATTTCCTTTTCACGCTTTTTAAGTTCATTCATTTCTCTGATGAACTCTGCTTCAATGCAAAGGTGTAAATGCTTAGTTACCTCAGCCAAGTTCTTCATGTTGCTGTAAATGTTCCTTTTGTGGGACTCCAGAGTATTGATGACCTCTTGGGAGTCGTTTGGGTCAACATACATCTTTAGAATTATAGGATCGTGCTTAACAAAGGGTCTATTCACCATATGGCTGAAAAAATGTGCCTTGCATATTCTAGTAGGAAGATCAGCGCACTTACACAACAAGCAGACATCTTCTTCACAGCCTTCTTTAAAGCACTTCTCTTCTACTATCTCTACTTCGTCCTCAGACTGCTTAACTTCCATCTTATTATTAAATGCTTGCTTCTGAGAACTTTTGCTGAGTAATCTCGTATGTTTCTAGATCAAACTTGACAGGTAGTCCATTATCAGAGCAAAAGTACAATGAATTTCCAAGTTTCTTCGTGTAGCTAGGCATTGAGAATGCACTAAGGTTATACCGCTTTAATTCAATGAATTTCTTTGAGCCTGGTTCCATATGATATAAGATGAGTTGATTCGAATAATTTGAAATTTGCGAGAGTAAAAAGAGCCTATTCCTTCCTTCAAACAAGAATTTATTGCCGCTATCCAGTCTAAATGCCTCTATAAAACTTCCACTTTCTCTAGAATACATATAGACATATTGAGAAGAGGCATTGGTAGTAGCATAGACTTTTCCTTCAAACCTAACTAAGCTTCTGTAAGTACTATTATAAAATTTGATTCTTTTTTCTTCATTGAAATTACGGTACCATTTCATTGTTTTTAAGTTAAAATGATCATGCACCGGATCTATACTCCCTCGATATCCATTTTCATAGCCCGCTACATTTATAATGTCATCTTCTAAGAATACAGTTACATTTTTAGTCCCACAAGAACCTAAAGAACTTACACTGCTGCTAAGAATATCAAACAGAAACCACTTTTGTCCTGTTCCCTGATTCGAATTAAATCCTATATTCTTACAGCAAAATAGTCTTCCGTCAGGGAGAATACACTTCACAGAAGCTCCTAGTACATCTACTTCTAAGAATTTTTCCGTTTTTTGCATGGTTGATAAGTTGTACATAGTCAAAGTATTGGAAGTACTGCTGAATTGGCACACTTTATCATCTGAGGTCAATTCGCCAGTGTTCGTGGCCGAATAGTTCAAATGAGCATTCTGATTGAAAATCTGGTCACAGCTTTTTTTGAGACTTGACAGATTAAAGACTCTAGAGAGTTCCTCATACTTGTTCAAGCGTTTGCCTCTTCTTGCACTCTCGTTTGAAAACAAGTCGAATAGAATAGGGTTTTCTCGGTCAGTTCTGAACTCTGTTAAGTAGCTCAGTTCTTCAATCAACTTTTGGATTTCCATTTCTCTTTTCCTCAGTCCAGTCATTTCTTTGACAAACTCTGCTTCAATGCACAGGTACAACTGCTTAGTTATATGGGCTAGCTTCTGCATGTTGCTGTAGATGTTCTTTTTGTGGGACTCTAAAACTTCAATGACTTCCTGACAATCGCTGGAACTCACTTGGATCTTTAAAACTATAGGACTATGGCTGCCGAGGGGGTTATTCACCATATGGTTGAAGAAATGAGGCTTACACGCTTTGGTGTGAGGTTCAGTGCACTTGCACAATAAAAAAGACTCTTCTTCACACCCTTCTTGAAAACACTTATCTTCCATTTATATTAAGTTCTTGCTTCATCATCATAAAGACCAGAAAAACCTCACAAGAAAAAACAGAACGACAAAAAGAAGCAAAAACACTCCTAACTCAAGAAGAAACGCGAAAAAGGAAAAGAACCGAAGACCAAAAACGAATGAAAAAACACAAGAAAAACCCAGTCAGTAGAGGCCTAGGCGGCTTGAACTAGCTCACATAAATAAATAAATTAAGTTCTTGCTTCACTGAATCGTAGTTGAGTCATACTGTATGCCGCCAGATCAAATTTCAAGGGTCCTATATTGTTACAACAGAAGATCATAAGATTTCCTGATGTTTTGGTGGTGTAAAGGCTACTAGGGATAGGTGAGCTAGAAAATCTACTAGGGCCAGGTGAGCTAGTATAACTAGAAATATTTCTCAGTTTAATGAATGTCTTTGAGCTGGATTCCATACGGTATAATTCAGTATCAATTAGGAATAGTTTACCTTCATGCTCAAATAAAAGCTTATTATCCAGATAGCGAAAGGAAGGGATTTTGAATATCTCTATGAACTTGTTCCTCTCTCTTGAATACATATACACGTATTGAGATACAGAATTGGTAGCATAAATTCTGCCTTCGAACTTAATCAAGCTCGCCTCTATTCCGCTAAAGCCTTCTAAGTTCAACTGCTTGTGAATATCACAACCCCACTTCATAGTTTTTATGTTAAAGTTCATGTAAACTTTACCGACAAAGTGTATGACATCATCATCTATCAGTACAGTTGTGTCCTTTATTGACTCAGCAGGTTTATCCAAGTAAATAGTTGTATTATTGTCAACATCAAACAGAAAACAACTCTTTGTTGATTCTTTGTAGCAGAAAAGTTTCCCATCAGGCAAAACACACTTAATGGAAGCTTCTAAGAGTTCTCCTTCTATGAAACTTTCTGTCTTCTGCATAGTGGATAAGTCGTAAGTAATGAGAGAACTTGAAGTGGTGCTGAATTGGTAGACTTTATTGTCTTCTGATATAAATTTCTCTTCTGGGCGAGCACTAGGTAAGTAATTCAAGTGGGCATTCTCATCGAGAATCTGTTGACAATTGGCTTTCAAGTTAGAGAAATTAAGGGCTTTTGAAAGTTTCTCATACTTACTCAAGGATTTACTCCTTCTTACATTGTCTCCTGAAATAACTCACACAAAAAACTATTGTCTTGGTCAGTTCTAAGTTCTTTGAGTTCAATTAGGGTGTCAATTAGGTCCTGAATCTCCCTTTCCCTGCTCTTGAATTGTTTCATTTCTTTGGCAAACTCTGCTTCAATACACAGATGAAGCTGCTTAGTTACTTCGGCTAGTTTCTGCATGTTGCTGTAGATGTTCCTTTTGTGGGACTCCAGAGTATTGATGACCTCTCGGGAGTCATTTGGGTTAACATAAACCTTTAGAATTACAGGATCATGTTTAACAAAAGGATTACTTCTCATGTGCTCAGGGAAATGAGACTCACATACTCCAGTAGGAGGGTCAGTGCACTTGCACAATAGAAAAGCCTCTTCCCCACACCCTTCTTGAAAGCACTTATCTTCCATTTATATTAAGCTCTTGCTTGATTAAGTTTTACTTGGGTGACTTCATACGTTTTTGGGTCAAACTTAGCAACTGATTGATTGTTTGTCCAAAAGTACACTGAGTTTCGGGTTTTGTAGAAGTAGCTAGAGGTATTGAAATTCGGATTGTGATCATAGAGTTTCACCTGAGTAAATTCGTTCAAGCCTGCTTCCATGCAGTATAAAGCGTTGGTATTTTGAACTCCACCGTTATACCGATTGTTGTTATTAGTTTCGCAGAAGAAAAAGAGTCTATTACCGTGCACAAATAGCGCCTTGTTAGTAACGGAGCAACGATTATAAGCATCCTGAGGTAATCTCACTCCAAATATCTGTATAAATTGGCCTCTTTCCTTGTAGTACATCCAGACTCCATTGTAATTGCTACTGATGGCATAAATCTTACCTTCACGTTTTACCAAACTTAATGGAAATGCAGTGAGTGCTTCTAAGTTCAGTTTCTTGTTAGGATTGGAGTCCCATTGCATTGTTTTCAAGTCAAAGTGCATATAAGTTAACTGAGCCTGGTTAGAATAATCAACAAGGTGTACAACATCATCATCTGGCAACGTTGTTATTTGATTTCCAGTTTTGTTAGTAGGTTCCTCTAAAGGAATGACTCTACCATTACAAATATCAACAATGAAGTAATGCTGAAGTCTTTGCTTGTTACGACAAAACAATCTTCCGTCAGGCAAGACACACTCCATAGAAGCCCCCAACAGTTCGCCTTCGAAGTGCTTTTCTGACTTCTGTTTAGTTGATAAGTTATAAGTAACCAAACTAGTGGAGGTATCACTGAACCAGTATATCTCGTCTTCTGAAAGTTCACCTGAGTAGTTCAAGTGTTCATACTCACTAAAGATCTTCTCACAGCTCTTCTTCAAGCTTGACGTGTCAAAAGTCATTGAAAGTCGCACGTAGTTTTGTAAGCATTTGCTTCTTCTGAAGTTGTCTCCTGAAAATAATTCACACAAAACACTATCGCTTTGGCTAATTTTGAACTCTTTGAGTCCAGTTATTCGGTCAATCAGGTTTTGAATTTCGTTTTCTCTCGTCTTTAGTTGGTTTAACTCTTTCTTGAACTCTGCTTCTATGCACAGGTGGAGTTTTTTAGTTACCTCGTCTAGGTGCTTCATGTTTTCGTAGACACTTTCTTTCTGGCGTTCTAAGGCGCTGATCACTTTCTGAGAATCTTCTGGGTCAACATAGGTCTTCAAGAATACAGTGTCATGCTTGCCGAAGAAATTAGTTCTTATATGCTGAGAGAAATGAGACTCACATACTCCAGTGGGAGGGTCAGTGCACCTACACAATAGAAAAGTCTCTTCCCAACACCCTTCTTGAAAGCACCTATCTTCCATTTATATTAAGTTCTTGCTTCACTGAATGGTAGTTGAGTTATCTTTTGTGTCTCCAAATTCAATACATACGGTGCCTCGTTGTTACAACAGAAGATTACTAAATTTTCTGATGTTTTGGTCCAATAAGGACTAGTACCAAAAAAGTTACCACAGTAACTAATGCCTACCGGAACAATTCTTCTTAGTCTAGTGAATATCTTTGAGCTGGATTCCATAAGGTATAGATCTTCATCATATAATATGAACAATCTATTCCCATGCTCAAATAAAAGCTTATTTCGGTCAGAATTCAATTTGAATATCTCTATGAACTTGTTCTTCTCTCTCGAATATATGTACAAACATCCAGATACTGAATTGGTAGCATAAATTCTGCCTTCGAACTTAATCAAGCTCGCCTCTCCTCCACTAAAGCCTTCTAGGTTCAACTGCTTGTGAGTATCACAACCCCACTTCATAGTTTTTAGGTCAAACTGCATGTAAACATCTAACACTGAGTTTCTTTCATTTTTAGTCCCGACAAAGTGTATGACATCATCATCTACCAGTGCAGTTGTATCCTGTATTGACTCAGCAGGTTTATCCAAGTAAATAGTTGTATTATCTGTCAACATCAAACAGAAAACAACTCATTGCTGATTCTTTGTAGCAGAAAAGTCTTCTCATCGGGCAAAACACACTTGATGGAAGCTCCTAAGAGTTCTCCTTCTATGAAACTTTCTGTCTTCTGCATAGTGGATAGGTCATAAGTAATGAGAGAGCTTGAAATGGTGCTGAATTGGTAGACTTTGTTGTCTGCTGACACAAACTTCTCTACTTCAACAGTATCAGCTAAGTAGTTCAAATGAGCATTCTGATTGAAAATTTTTTCACAACTTTTCTGCAACTCAGAGAAATTAAAGACTTTAGAGAGTTCTTCATACTTGCTCAAGCATTTAATCCTTCTTCTACGGTTATTTGAGAATAAGTCACACAGAGTAGTATTTTCTTGACCGATCTTAAACTCTGTTAAGTAGCTCAGTTCTTCAATCAACTTCTGTATCTCCATTTCTCTTTTTCTTAATCTATTTGACTCGTTGACAAATTCTGCTTCAATGCACAGGTACAACTGCTTAGTTACTTGAGTTAGCTTCTGAATGTTGCTGTAGATGTTCTTTTTGTGGGACTCTAAAACTTCAATGACTTCCTGACAATCAATCGAGTCAACATAAATCTTTAGGACTAAAGGATCGTGTTTGCCAAAGGGATTATTCCTCATGTGCTTCAAGAAGTGGGACTCGCATGATTTGGTAGGTGGATTAGTGCATTTGCAGGACATAGAAGGCTCTTCTTCACACCCATTTTTAAAACACCTATCTTCCATTTATATTAGTTGTTGATTCACTGAATGGTAGTTGAGTGATTTCGTAGGTGTCTAGGTTGAGTCTATAGAGCTTCTCGTCTCTGTAGCAGAAGTACAGTGAATTGCCAATTTCTTTAGTGCAATATAGATTGACTGTAGATAAGTGTCCACAATCTGACTTCAGTAGAATGAATTTGCTCGACTTGGAGTCCATGTAGTACAAATTAGGACCCTGTAGCAAGTACAAAGTCTCTTTGTGCTGAAATAGTGACTTGGATTGGTTTTGGGATCTTAGATTGAATAACTGTATGAAATTACTCTTTTCTTGGGAGTACTTGTACACATATGGAGAATTAAAATTAGCGGCATAGATTTCTCCTTTGAATTTAACCAAGGTAATGCCATTTTGATTGATTCCTTGGAAACTGATGGTTTTAGGGTTTCTTGGTTGTTGTGGTTGTATGGGTCCACCAAACGTACCATAAAGACTATTTCCGTAATTTACCTGAGACCAATTTAATGTTTCCAAATTGAGTTGGCTATGTAAGTTATATTGCCTCTGTGCATTAGGATTTGTAAAAAAGTGTACAACCCCGTCATCTACAAAACTAACTGAATCTTTAATCGAATCACACGCCCCTGCATCAACTCTAGTGTTTTCCCGGACATCAAAAATAAAATAGTTCTGTCCCTTACAACAAAGCAGCCTTTCATCAGGTAAAACACAAACCACCGAAGCTTCTAAAAAGTCCCCTTCAAGCACCTTTTCCTTTACTTGCATATTCAGTAAGTCATAAGTAACCAATGCACTTGAAAGCTGACTAAAGTAGTAGACGTCCTCATTTCCAGAAACACCTGAGTAGTTCAGATGATTACTTTCATTTAACAGTTCGCCAATACTCTTCTCGAAGTTAGATACATCAAACAACTTCGACAGCTCTTCATAGTCTTTCAAGCGACTAGCTTTTACTTCTGCGTCCCCAGAAAACAAGTCACACAGAACTTTGTTGTCTTCGTCAGTTCTGAAGTCTTTCAAATTCTTTAGCAACTCAATAAGGTCCTGTATCTCCTGTTCTCTTTTTTTTAGTTCACTCAGTGCTTTAGCTGACTCGTTCTGGACACAAGAATGTATTCTTTGAACGAATTGAGTTAACTTTTCAATACTTTCATAGATGTTTTTCTTCTGACTCTCCAAAACATTTATAATTTCTTGTGAGTCTTCTGAGCCAACACTAATCTTCAACACCACAGAGGAGTGTTCTGCAAAAGGAGTTTTCTTAATATGCTTGAGGAAGTGAAGCTCACACATCCCTACTAAAGACTCAGTGCACTTGCATGACAAAGAAGCGTCTTCTTGGCAATCCTCTTGAAAACACTTATCTTCCATTTATTATTAAGTTCTTGCTTCACTGAATCGTAGTTGAGTGAGACTGTATGCCGCCAGATCCAATTTCAAGGGTTCTGTATTGTTACAACAGAAGATCACTGAATTTCCTGATGTTTTGGTGGTGTAAAGGCTGCTAGTGATAGGTGAGCTAGAATTTCCCATTCTAGTGAATCTCTTTGAGCTAGATTCCATACGGTATAATTCACGATCAATTAGTAGGAACAATCTATTCCCATGCTGAAATAAAAGCTTATTTCGGTTAGAATTCAATTTGAATATCTCTATGAAATTGTTCCTCTCTCTCGAATACATGTACACGTATTGAGAGTTATAAAAAGTAGCATAAATTCTGCCTTCGAACTTAATCAAGCTCGCCTCTCTTCCACTAAAGCCTTCTAGGTTCAACTGCTTGTGAGTATCACAACCCCACTTCATAGTTTTTAGGTCAAACTGCATGTAAACATCTGACACTGAGTTTCTTTCATTTTTAGTCCCGACAAAGTGTATGACATCATCATCTACCAGTGCAGTTGTGTCCTTTACTGACTCAATAACTTGATCTCGACGGAAGTAACAATACGTTCAGCAGTAGGTTTATCTAAAGAAGTAAAAGTATTATTGTCAACATCAAACAGAAAACAACTCTTTGTTGATTCTTTGTAGCAGAAAAGTCTTCCATCAGGCAAAACACACTTAATAGAAGCTCCTAAGAGTTCTCCTTCTATGAAACTTTCTGTCTTCTGCATAGTGGATAAGTCGTAAGTAATGAGAGAGCTTGAAATGGTGCTGAATTGGTAGACTTTGTTGTCTTCTAGAGCGGGAATTTTTTCTTCTTCTGGAATGGTCTTAGCTGAATAGTTCAAGTGAGCATTCTGATTGAAAATCTGGTCACAGCTTTTTTTGAGACTTGACAGATTAAAGACTCTAGAAAATTCCTCATACTTGTTCAAGCGTTTGCCTCTTCTTGCAGTCGAATAGAATAGGGTTTTCTTGACCGATCTTAAACTCTGTTAGATCGCTTAGTTCTTCAATCAACTTCTGTATCTCCATTTCTCTTTTTCTTAATCTATTTGACTCGTTGACAAATTCTGTTTCAATGCACAAGTACAACTGCTTAGTTACTTGAGTTAGCTTCTGAATGTTGCTGTAGATGTTCTTTTTGTGGGACTCTAAAACTTCAATGACTTCCTGACAATCAATCGAGTCAACATAAATCTTTAGGACTAAAGGATCGTGTTTGCCAAAGGGATTATTCCTCATGTGCTTCAAGAAGTGGGACTCGCATGATTTGGTAGGTGGATTAGTGCATTTGCAGGACATAGAAGGCTCTTCTTCACACCCATTTTTAAAACAACTATCTTCCATTTATATTAGTTGTTGATTCAAAAAACTGTTGAGTGATTTCGTGTATACAACTTCTCGCTTCAATAAAGATTGACTTTTCTGTTTTCGACTTGTAATCATTTAGGATCTCTAAAATTTCATTCTTTCTTCTTCTGACTGCACACTTAGGGTGTTCTAGAAATCTGTATTAAATTATCTTAACTGACCACACTTGACTAGTATGCCCTTTTAGTTCTTGAGTTTGTTCACCTGTAGAGAGGTTCCAAACTCTCACTGATTTGTCTCTAGTGCCACCTCCAGACACCAAGTACTTGTCGTCATTTGATAGACTCACTGAAAGTACTCCTCCGGCATGCCCTCTGAGTACTTGAGTAGTTTTTCCAGAAGTGAGACTCCACACTCTAATAGTTTTGTCATCACTTCCTGATACTACAAACTTTCCGTTGCCTGAAATAGCAACTGACCTGACATAACCACTATGTCCTTTAAGAAGTCTAGTCATTTCGCCAGAAATCGAACTCCACACTCTCACACTATGATCCCAACTACCGGAAACAACGTATTGGTCAGTCTTGGAAATGGCCACTGAATCGATAGTGCCACTATGGTCTCTTAAGACTTTAACCACTTCTCCAGTATTTAGACTCCACACTCTAACCGTACTGTCAGCACTACCAGAGACAATGTGTTGGTCCCTGCTAGAAATGGCTACTGAGTTAACAACACTACTGTGGCTTTCAAGCAATAAAGTTTGTCTTCCAGAAGGTAGACTCCACACTCTGATAGTTTCATCACGGCTTCCTGACACTAAGAATTCATCCTTGTTCGAAATAGCTAAACATAATATTGTATTACTGTGACCCTTAAGCACTTGAGTTGCTTCTCCAGTAGCTAGGCTCCACAGTCGAATAGTTGAGTCTCTGCTGCCTGATGCAATTAGGTCTTTTGCCCAAGACACAGCCAATGAATAGATTGTGTCATCATGTCCCTTTAACACTCTGCACTGGCCATTCTTCCACACCCTGACATTGGTGTCAGCACCAGCAGAGACTATTGTACGTGGAGTTTCTTTTTGGAGTAACTCAACTTGCTTTTGTAGACTAGCAACATTAGACTCAAGGGCCTTTCTTTGGTTTTCAAAATCTTGCTTAAGTTTCTGAATTTCTCTTTCTTTCAACTCTGCGTTTCTTTCAGCTTCCTCCGAATCACCCAAACCCAGTTGGTTGACAGCCTGCTTGAGCATTTCTTGAGGTTTGATTTGGTTAACTTCTTGGACTACCTGGTCAATGATTAGTGAGCTCTTGGAATAAGAACCAACCATCTGCTTCCTCAGTTGACTAAGCCGGAGGAGTTGTTGGGAGGTTGCTTTAGTGAGCTCTGAAAAAACTAGTTCAGTCGTTTGAATGATTTGGTTCTTCTTCTCAGAAATCACTTCAAAGGCTTCGTTGAGTGTTGCTTTTCCAGGCAAAGGCCCTACAGTATGGCGCTGCATGATGTGATTGGTAATCAAATGATCACAGAGGAGAACTCCACAACTGCATTTGTAAATAGCCGGACACCCTGAACCACAACTAGTTTCCATTATAACAAGAGCTTATACTTAATCGATCTTAGACTCTCCCACAAGTAACTTCTGTATCTCCTGCTTAGTCAAGCCCTTGTTTTCAACCATATCAAGTATGAAGTACAAGAACCCCAGGGCACAAACTCCAGAGTATATCCAAAACACTGCTGGCATACCCAAAGAGTTCTTGAGAGGTGTAAAGCTGAACAGAACCACAGTTTTGCAAAGCCAGTTAACACTAGTGCAGATGCTCATAGCCCTAGGCGTGAGTATTTCTCCACAGTAAAGCCAACAAATAGGCCCAATTGAAATGGAAAAAAAGAATATATAGGCCAAAATACAAGTTAAAGGAAACACAATGCTTGAGTCCGAAAGTGGACCTGCAAAGAACCCTGACATAAAGTGACAAGCTGCCATTCCTAAGCAGCCTAACACAAGTATAAGCTTTCTGCCAAACCTGTCAACTAGAGAACCCGTGGCCAGTCCAGGAACCATGTTTAGTACTCCTAGGATCAGTGTATAGACCCTTGAAGTAAAGACTCCTCCTCCCAGTTGTGCAAAAATAACTGTTGAAAAAGTCAGTATAGCATTGATTCCTGAAAACTGCTGGAAGAAGTTACTTGAGTAACCCAGTCTCATGAGTTTACCTGCGTTTTGCTTGCAAAGAAGTAACTCTGAGTAAAAGGGGTCGTAAGTCTTTTCAGAAACTAAGGGACTGTTTAGCCCCCTTTCGTACTTTTGAGCTGCTTCCATTCTACTCAGTGCTTTGCAGGCACTTTCTTCTGTGTAAACTTGCTTCAAACTTTTAAGTGCGTCTTCTTTTAGGCCTTTGTTCCACAGCCACAGTGGAGTTTCTAGTTTGTAAAACCACAAAAACACTATAAACTGCCACACTGCAATGACTCCTTGGAGTCCAAACATAACCATCCACCAGTAAGTGAGTGGGTTGGACTTGTAGTTCTCAGTCGGAAGCACTAAGGCAAGGGCATAAGCCACTACTATTCCAAAAGTTATTTGGGCTTGAGCAAGTATCCCCATTTGCCCGCTCATTTGAGTGGGGGAGGTTTCGTTAATGTACAGTGGGACCAGTGCAGCATACACCCCTACACTCAACCCACTCAAAAACCTTCCAAGTGCAAAGGTAAGTGTATAAGGAATAACTGTAATGACTGTGCCAACTAAAGTAATCAAGTTAGAAACCATCAGGGTTTTTCTGGCCCCTACCCTGTTGGAAAATTTCCCTGCAAGTAGTGAAGATATCATTGCACCAAAGGGCATTGCGCCTCCGACCACAGCAGTCAGAATCTCTTCGTAGTCTCCCCACTCAAGCACTGAAGCTACTACCTCCAGAGTAGAGTTAACCACTCCAACGTTGTAACCAAATAAAAAACTGCCTAAAGTGGCTGTCAAGCACATTCTGTGCACTTTTTTCGAACTGTACTCTGGGGGTGATTTTTCACCTGACATTATATTTCAGACTAATGAAGTATTATAATCCCTTAACTTACCGAAGGTTTACGTATTCTCCAGGCCACATTGCGTATCTGTTATCGCCTTCTGTCACAGTGTCACGGAAGACTAGAGCTTCGTAACTTCCAGTTCCTTCTTCTCTTACCAACCACCTGTTTCCTATGTAGAACCCGTTTTGCTTAATGTAGTCAGCTACACTTTGAGTAGTAGCATATTTCCCGTTTATGGTGTTGATTCTGGACTCTACTTGGGAGTACTGAGTTTCAACGGTACTTATCCTTGTTGCTAAGTCATTGACTTCATCTTCTAAAGTCTTGTAGTCTTCTTCAACTGCGTTGATTTCTTCGTCCATATCAGTCAAAACCTCATTAAGCAAGTTAGATAAATCTTCTATTTCACTGGTTTCTTGGGCTTGTTTAAGTTGCATCAGTTGCTTGGGGTCTTTTCCAGAGTCTTTAGCAATACCAAAGCAAATTAAGCACAAAATCAATAGAACCTTTTTCATATTATAATACCCGTTTCCATTTTAAACTGTTATTCCAATCATATTGGCTTGGGCAGCCAAGCATCTGCTTCGCAAAACTAGTTCTAAAACATTATATCTGTACTTATGACAAACATTAAGTATGATTAATCTAAGCAGTCTCTGTCTAGGAGCTAGTCGGCAACCATTCCATATTAGTGTTTAAAACCAAAACGAATATGTAATTAAAATGCACAAACTATTTACTTTGGCCTTTGTCATAAGCATTGTCTCAGCAACTCAGAAGACACTAATCCCAGGCAACTTTTTAGCAGGGAGAACTAAAATCTCCTCTTCTATGGTGCAGCTTTCGCAAACAGCTAGTGATCTATCCCAAGACATCAACGAACTGACCGAACTCCTAAACCAAGTTTTGTCCCAAATAAGTTCTGAAACCAATGCAACTGGAGAAAACTACCTAACCCTAGACTCTCAAGTCACTAACTTAAAAGAAAGGGTGAGCCAACTAGAGTCAGACTACGAAGACTTGGAGTCAAGGACCACTGCAGTTGAGGGTGAGTATGTTACAGTGGAGCAGGTGCTTGACTACATAAAACTAAACGGACTGAGTCTGGGCGAAAGGTGGTTCTTGAATGAAGAAATGATTGATGACTCAGAGGCCCTTGTCTTCAGAGATACTTTAACAGAGGGTGACTACAGGTATTCAATGTACCCCGGTAAGAAAGTAGACCTTTAGTTAATTCAGTTCTAGAAAATGTAATTATCTATAGCTTGTCGGATAAGGAACTCTACATATGTTTTTGCTGCGTCTTGAGCTTGAAGTTTTAAGTCAGGCAAGCTTGCAGAAGCGTTTGCTTGTTCAGTTTCGTTAACTTTTTTTCCTGGGTCTTGAGCTTGGACTTTTAAGTCAGGCAAGCTTGCAGAAGCGTTTGCTTGTTCAGTTTCGTTAACTTGAACTTTATGCTTGGAGTAGTCACAAGGCCTAGGAGCTCTTGGGTCAGGGTCATCCCATGCAAATTCAGTATTGTTTTCTTTACACTTGAAATACTTAGCTGCGAAGCTAATTATGTCTCTAGGCTGCAGTCTAAGAATCTCCCGAGTTAAGTCCCTCAGAATGTTAGGATACTCCTCCGGCACAGGAAACTGCTTTAAGTACTTGTTTGCCATAGTTAATTACAACTTAATCGTTAGCACTCAGACAAGAGATCGAAACTTAAATTAGTTGAAAAAATTCACAAGCGCTCATAAAGTAAATGGAAGACCAAAGTCGTTCTAGCTCTGAGGAGTTTGAGAAAACAGAAGAAATTGAGGAACAAAAAGAGTCTGACAAGGGCTCAGAAAAGAGTTCTTCAAGCTCCTCTAGTTCTTCAAGTCGCAAGTCAAGTGTAGAGGAGTCCAGTGCTCCTCCTGAAAACGTACTTGTTAGCACCGAGAGCTTTGACTTCTCAATTTGTGACCAGCATAAGTTACATCCAATTTTAGTTGAAAAGGAAAGTTTTAAGTGTCTAGAACTTCCAGAGAGTCCAGGAATTGCTTTGGTCGAAACTTATAGCCACTCTGGGCAAGAAATTTTTAATGTAAGTCCTGTTTTGGTTGAGAGGAAGGTTTATTCCAGTTTTAGTTTGCCTGAGCCTGTGGGACTTTCTGAGACATATAAGAAAGACTATAGCGCAGTGGATAAAACTCCAGTAAGTCCTACTAGCACTGAGAAAAAGGTATATGAAACTAGCTTCCCTGAGCCTGTAAGTCCTCATGAGGTCAACAAAGAATTGGTAGATTATGAAGTTGAAAGCAAGTTGAGTTTAGAACCTAAACTGGAAAATAAGGGTTCAAGGAGTTCCAGTTCAAGCTCTTCAAGTTCTTCAAGCCAAGAAAAGGTTCCAGAGGAGCCAGTTCAAGAACCCACAGAGGAACCTGCTGAAGAGTCACCACAAGAACCTGTTCAAGAACCCACAGAGGAACCTGTTGAAGAGTCACCACAAGAACCTGTTCAAGAACCCACAGAGGAACCTGTTCAACAACTCCCAGAAGAAACAACTCAATCTTCTATTCCTGAAGAAAGCCCAAAAGAACCCAAAACTAAATCCCAAAAATCAAGCAGCTCAAGTGCTTCAAGCAAAGAAGAAGAACCTGAAAGTGACGAAGAAAAGAAAGACCACCAAATCTCTTCACCCAGAATTCCAATCATGACAACCAAAAACCAAGTTGTGACTTCTAGCAAGAACTCAATGGCTTCAAGCAGACAAGAAGAAAGAGTAGGAGAGGGCACTTGCTGTAAGTGCCAAATCTTCTAAGTAATGTCGTTAGAATTTAAATGAAGTTGTTTGTATTGTTGTGCTTAGTGAGCTTCATGACAGCCCAAGAAGAAGAAGTCTCCTTAAAAGACTTAGTGGACAAAGTAAGACTCATCGCCAGTGAGCCCCCTGACTACTTTTTCAGTCAAGAAGAAGAAGACGTGCCAGCTTCACTTATACAGTCTAAACTGCAAGACTTTACCTCAGACTTAGACTTTGAACTCCAACAACTTAACTAGTGCTACTTTTTAATAATGAAACTTTTAAAAGCTGGGTTTGGTTGAGTGCTTTCTAACACAAGGTTAGTGATTTCGGATTTAGGAGACCCGACATGCCTTAACCAGTGACAGAACTCTGACATCTGTTCAGTTGTTGCTTGGGCTTTTCCAATAACAGTTCCTCTTCTGGTGTTTTTGACCCAACCTAGAATGCCCAGTTGTTGTGCTTGGGACTTAGTGTGCTTTCTGAAGTAGACTCCTTGGACTTTTCCAAACACTTCGAATTTGACTGCGGAAGTTTCCATATTCTTAATTAGCGCAAAGCTGACTTGTTAACAGCCCTGTTGATGTTTTTAGAAGACCTTTGGATGCTTGGGACTCTTTTTGAGTTCCTGAAATTGGAAGCTTTCCGTGAAGTAAGGGCATTAGGTTTAACGCCTTTTTTGCGGTTTTGTTCTTCTAAAGACATTATCCATAAGTTCTCTGCAACTGCGATTTCATCGAGTTTTAAAGCTTTTTTTGACTCTTGGTGTCCGATTTGCCAAAAGTCCAAGTCATCTTGGTTGTACTCAGGAGGTTTGGTTTTTGGTTGTTTGAGGTTCATGTTTAGGGGGGGTTCTGGAGGTTTTTTGGGTTTTTGGGATTTAAGGGATTCAATTTCTTTGTTTTTTTGAGTGAGTAGTTCTTTGAGTTGGGATATTTCTCGTTCGTAGGCTTCGATTTTGGAGTTTTGTTTTTCAAGCTGAGCTTTTAGCTCTTCAAGTGAGATTCTAGAGCTTTCAGAGTCGAAAGACAGACTTTGAGGGACTTCTTGGGAACTGAACCTTTTGTTCCCGTCTAAGTAACCTAAGACCCAAGGAACTGAGTTTACTTCTAAAGTACTTAAGTTCTCTAGTTTGTCCACTTTGTAGCAAGTAGCTCGGATGCCTTCTAGGTCTTTACTGATCTTTTCGGGGCTGCCTACTATGATTATGTGCACTCCGTCGTCGCCAGTTAAGTTTAGCTCAAAGAACTCCTGGACCTTTGTTAAGTCGTTAGAAGTCACGCAGAGCACCCAGGACCGTTTGTGTGAGAGAACAACTTCAGTTTCGCGGCGATTGCGTATTGGGGAAAGTCCGGGTATCTTTATGCTGTTCATTTAATTCTAAGAATGCTTTAAAGTTAAGCCTTGTGTTTTTTCTTGGGCTTGTCTTCTTCGCTTTCTGTGTCGCTCAATTGGATTTCTTGTTGCTTAGGCTCTGAGTAAAGGTTACTTTTTTTGTTTTTTTTGTGGGACTTTTCACGGTCCTTAGACTTCTTTTCGGGTTTTTCGGGGGTAGGGTCTCTGGGCCTCTCTGGGGTTTTAATTCCTTCTTCAGTCTGTCTTTTGAGGTCGTCAGCTTTTTCACGCCAAATTTCTTTTTCAGAAACGTCCATTTCGTTCCAAATCTTAGAAATCATCGTAGACATGTCTCCCATTTTGAGGTCTTTTTGGAAATTACTTTCATTGCCAGGCTTGGCTTTCAGTTCTTGCATCTTTTTGTCCATGAATAGCTGGTAGCCTGACTTATGGCGCTTAACTTTTTCTTGGGGCCTTTTCTTTGTGTTGTTTCTGGATGGGAATTACCTAGGGGTTTTTTTAAGCAGTTCGTCACGTCTCTGGTGGTTTGTGATTAGTTCAGCTGCCTCGTCTAGGAACTTAGACCCAAGTCTTAGTAAGTCCGCTATAAGACTCATGTCCATAATTAATATATTACCCCTTTATAGTTTTAGTATAGCTGAAGTGAACTCGTGGAGGTCCAGCACTCCGTCTTTGTCAGAGTCAATCTCTGCAATCACTTTTTTCCACACTGCTTCTTCTTGGTGCTCTGCCCCTATGAAGTTCTTGATTTCTTCTATTGAAATCTTTCCGTTGTTGTCTTCGTCGTAAAGATCAAAAACAGACTCTAGTTTTTCTTTGGAAAGCTTCTTCTTCCAGTTAGTTGTGGCTGTAATGAACTCTGTGTAGTCTATTTTGCCGTTGTGGTTGTAGTCGCAGTTCTTCAGTATACTTTTGAAGTCGTACTTGTAAGCCAGTCCTGAAGTTTTAAAGACCTTACTAAGTTCTGTTTCGGAGAGTTGTCCGTCTCCATTTTGGTCCAGTGCAACAAAGTGCTTTGATAGTTCTTTGAGTTCTGAGTCTGCACTTAACTGCGAAGCTAAAAAGGTAAGAGTTGCTTGTTGGAGCTTCATGTCGCTTTTAAAACTCACTAAGTTTTTAAGCACCTGAGTGTTCAGCTGGTTGTCTGGAACTAAGTTGTTCACACTATTCTGGACCCACTCGTCATGGTATACTTCGCTAGCTGAGGGCCTTAACTCTGGGTCCTTTTTGAGCATTTTGCTTACTAGAGACTTAGCCTCCCTTGACACGTTGGCCCAGTCAGGTCCTGAAAAGCTGAAAACTCCTCTGTTGATTTTAGCCAAAATAGCACTTTCTGAGGAACCTGTAAAAGGGGGGTAGCCACAAAGCATAATGTACAGCAAAACACCGCAACTCCAAATGTCGCACTTAGAAGTGTACTTTTTCCTCTGGATCACTTCTGGAGCCATGTAAAAAGCAGACCCAACACACCTTGCATTCATGTCTAAGTTCGAAACCCTCATTGAAGTTCCAAAGTCAATCAGCTTAAGAAGTGAGTCCTCAGTTTCGTCTTCAAAAAGTATGTTTTCAGGTTTAATGTCTCTGTGAAAGATGCCATTTGAGTGACAGCTCATCAAGGCTGAAGTTACTTGACTGACGTAAAAAGCTGCTTTATTTTCACTGAAGCTTTTTTGACTGGCAATTCTATCGAACAATTCGCCTCCTGTGCAGAGTTCTGAGATGAAGCTTACATTATTGGGTTCTTCAAAGATTTCAAAGACTCTAAGAATGTTGGGGTGGTCGAGTAGTTTCAAAGCTTCTATTTCTTCTTGGATAAATTCTTCACGGCTCTCTAAAAGAGACTTTTTGCTAATGACTTTAATTGCTACTTTGTCGCCAGATGCTTTGTTTGTTGCTTTGTGGACTATTCCTGAGCCTCCTTCGCCTAGAGTTTCAAGGAGTTTATAGTACTTAAGCAGTTTTCCGTCTCTTTTCTTGACGAAGTTGCTTTTGGAAAACTTTAAGTCTTGGCTTTCTTGGGGGTTTCGGGAAGAGTTTTTGGCGCTTGGTTCTGGGTTAAGTTCTTGGTTAAATTCAATTTCGCTGGAGTTGCAACAACCCATTTATTCTTACATTAATTTTGATGACTATGTTAGATGTTAGGAACTTAGAGAGTCTAAGGTTAATTTCTATGTTTAATTGCTTTGTTTAGTAAGCTTATTAGAAGTCTACAGTAAAGTCTAGGTAAATGTTGGGGAGTTTGGATTCAGCTTCTTCTAGTGCCCTAGCTCCCTTATCACCTATTTCATTGTCTCCCAAGCCCAGTGTAGTGAGTTGGGATCTAGGCAAGACACTAGCTAATGCCACAGCTCCTTCATCGCCTATTTTATTGTCTCCCAAATACAATGTAGTGAGTTGGGATCTAGGTAAAGCATTAGCTAATGCATTCCCTCCTTCATCACCTATTTCATTGTATCCCAAACCCAGTGTAGTGAGTTGGGATATAGGCAAAACACTAGCTAATGCCGCAGCTCCTTCATCGCCTATTTTACTGTCTCCCAAATACAATTTAGTGAGTTGGGATCTAGGCAAAGCATTAACTAGTGCCCTAGCTCCCTTTCTACCTATTCCATTGCCTCCCAAATACAATTTAGTGAGTTGGGATCTAGACAAAACACTAGCTAATTCCTTCCCTCCCTCTGCACCTATTTTATTGTATTCCAAATACAATGTAGTGAGTTGGGAACTAGGCAAAACACTAGCTAGTGCCTTCCCTCCCTCTGCACTTATTTCATTGTATCCCAAATCTAGTTCAGTGAGTTGGGAACTAGGCAAAACATTAGCTAATGCCACAGCTCCCTCTGCACCTATTTTATTGTCTCCCAAATACAATTTAGTGAGTTGGGAACTAGGCAAGACATTAACTAGTGCCCTAGCTCCCTTTCCACCTATTCTATTGCAATTCAAATTTAGTTCAGTGAGTTGGGAACTAAGCAAAACACTAGCTAATGCTTTCGCTCCCTCATCGCCTATTCCATTATACTCCAAATCCAGTTCATTAAGACTCGAATAAGGCAGTACACTCACTAGCACCCTAAACTCTACTTCTGTTGCTACTCTCAAAGAAGTAACTGACTCAGGATACTTCAAGAATTCCTGGAACTCTTCGGACACTACAGGCCTTTCTATCCCTTCACTCAGAAACCCCATTTCTCTCTGAATTCTCATGTAAAACTCTGCTTCTTCTACCTTAGGATGTAGTATTCTTCCGAGTTGTTTTTCAGGACTCTCGAGATCAATGTACTTCTTAAGGGCTCCAGGTCTTGTCTGGGGTGAGTTCAATGCTTTCTTGGCTTGATTGCACTCCTGAATGACTCTTTTTAACTCAGAGTTATACTCACTCAGAGTCTCTAAGATCTTCTCAATACACTCGTTAGCCTTGAGAGTGAATGCCTGTTTCTTCTCTACACAGTCTTTTTGGATTCTAGAAATGCAATCTGTGAATGACTCCAAATCAACCATTTTAATTGCATGACCGTCATGTTTCTTCCTAGCCTCTCTACAGTCACACAAATAAACCAAGGAGTGACTAGAGTCACTGCAGTAGTTTTCAATTCCTTGGCAGTTGGTTTTATTACAAGAATGATCCATATTATATTATATGAACAAACTACTTAGAAGACCTTGTTGCTTTGTGGACTATTCCTGAGCCTTCTTCCCCTAGGTATGAAGGAGTTTATAGTACTTAAGCAGTTTTTCGGCTTCAACAACCCATTTATTCTTACATTAATTTTGATGACTATCCTATGTAAGGTGAATTTCTATGTCTAGAAATCAAAAGACTATTTCAATATTAGGAATTAGAGTGTTAGCTTCTTTTAGTGCATTGGCTCCTTCTGAGCCTATTCTATTGAATCCCAAATTCAGTTTAGTAATTCTGGAACTAAGCAAAGCAATAGCTAATGCTTTGGCTCCTTGGTCACCTATTTCATTGCTCCCTAAATATAGTTTAATGAGTTGGGAACTAGACAAAGCACTAGCTAGTGCTACAGCTCCTGTGTCACCTATAGAATCGTTCCATAAATCTAGTTCAATCAGTTTAGAACTGGACAAAGCCCTAGCTAGTGCCTCAACTCCCTCTGAACCTATTCTATTCCATCCCAAACCTAGTAGAGTCAGTTGGGACCTAGACAAGCCAGTAGCCAATGCTTTTATTCCCTCGTCACATATTACATTCTCTCGCAAACTCAGTTGAGTTAATTGACAACTAGCCAAAGCACTAGCTAATGCTTTGACTCCTTGATCACCTATCCAATTGCCTCCTAAATTAAGCTGAATGAGTCGGGACTTAGTCAAAGCAATAGCTAGTGCTTTAGCTCCCTCATCACCTATTTCATTGAATCCCAAATCCAGCCCGGTAAGTTGAGAATTAGGCAAAGCCCTAGCTAGTGCCTTGGCTCCTTTAGCACCTATTGCATTATATCCCAGATCTGCTATAGTAAGATTTGAGTAAGGCAGTGAACTCAAAAATACCTCAAACTCTATTCCTCCTCCTATCTTAACAGAAGTAACTGATCTAGGGTACCTCAAGAATTCCTGGAACTTCTCAGAGACTAAAGATTCTTCTATTTCACTACTTAATAACCCCATTCCTCTCTGGATCTCCATGTAAAACTCTGCTTCTTCTACCTTAGGGTCTAATATTCTTTTAAGTTGTTCTTCAGGACTCTCGAGATCAATGTACTTTTTGAGAGCTCCAAGTCTTGTCTGGGGTGAGTTCAATGCTTCCTTGGCTTGCTTGCATTCTTGGAAAAGTTTTTCTAGATTAGAGTTGTAATTGTTTAAAGTCTTTAGAATACTGTCAATACAGTCATTAGCTTTACAAGTAAATTCCTTCTTCTTCTGCATGCACTCTTGTTGAACTCTAGAAATGCAATCAGTGAAAAACTCAAAATCAAGTATTCTAACCATATGTCTATCATGTTTCTTCCTGGCCCCTTTACAGTCACACAGATAAGCCAAAGAGTGACTAGGATCATTGCAGTAATTCTCAATACCTTGACAATTGATGCCTTTGCAAGAGTGATCCATATTATATAGGAAGTTTAAAGTAAGTAGGTCATTGAAACTAACCACTCTACCACGTAATGCTTAAATAAATTCGAGTTAGTTAATCCCTGAAGACTCGGTTTTCACCAACACTAACATTCCATTCAAGCCCTTCAGTGCGTTGCTCCATGTTTAGAGGAATGGCTAGTTCCATCCCGTTCATCCACTTTTCAAGTTTCAAACAACAAGAAAGTCTGGACTGCGGAGTGAAGAAACCTGTAGAAGACTTGGTGAGTCTGTCGTACTCCCACTTCCCCAAAGGCTTCAAGTACCTAACCCAGGGATCTCCAATGACCACTTGGCACTCTGAACAAACTGGACCGTAACGAAGGGGGTCTACAGGGTCCTCTGTTTCTGGAATCATCTGGTCGCCTCCTCTGCAACTTGCAGGAATGTAGATCATGTTTCGTTTAATAGCGTGCATCATGGACTCTCCTTCCATTCCAGGCACTACATGTTTAAGCCCGTCTACGTCAATAACGTTGAGCCAAACTATTTTGTCAGCAACTTTGGGAATGGGTTTTCTTTGGTGGGACTGAATGTCTTTGTCGCCTCTAACAGGGACTCTTGCCAAGATTCCTCTTCTAAAAGTGGCCCTTACTCCTTGCATTTATAAAATGATTCTTCGTGCTTTGTGTCGCAGACTTTCTCATTTTGAACCATACTCAACTGACACTGCGTTCGAGGTGGGCAACTTGCAGTCAGTGCTGTTCACCATCAACAAAGACAGACCTGGGGCTTTACAGCATGCTTTGTCTTGCTTCGTTAACAATAACTTAACCCTCACGCATATTGAAAGCAGACCTGCGAGTTTGCTTGACACCAAGAAAGGTTACAGCTTCATTGCTGACATCGAAGGAAGCGACAGTGGGTCTTTAGACAAAACTATTGAGGAGCTTAGCAAGCACGACATTGAGGTGAAAATAATAGGAAGCAAAGAAGTTCCTTGGTTTCCTCGGAAACTTGAAGACCTCGACTTACTTGACCAAACCACTCTGAATGCTGGGTCTGAACTAGAGTCCGACCACCCTGGGTTCAAAGACGAAGTTTACAAAAAGCGCAGACACGAAATCGCAGAAATAGCAAAGGACTATAAAACTACTGACTCAGAAATTCCACGTGTGACCTACACCCAACAAGAACTAGAAACTTGGAAAGTGATCTACAACACCCTTACTCCTCTCCACAGAAAGCACGCCTGCGAAGAATTCAACGAGTCGTTTATCGACATGGAAAAGCACTGTGGCTACAGTGAGTCAAACATTCCCCAACTAGCAGACATCAGCAATTACCTAGTCAACAAAACAGGTTTCCGCTTGAAGCCCATCACAGGGCTTCTTTCAGCAAGGGACTTTTTGAACTCCTTAGCACTTAGAGTATTTGCTTCCACGCAGTACATAAGGCACCACTCTGTTCCCTTCTACACTCCAGAACCTGACTTGGTGCACGAACTTTTAGGACACGCTCCAATGTTTGCCAACCCTGACTTTGCAGACTTCTCGCAGGAAATTGGGCTTGCGAGTTTAGGAGTCTCAGACGAAGAAATTAAAAAACTTGCAACCTGTTACTGGTTTTCAGTTGAATTTGGAGTTCTAAAAACCAAAGAAGGCAAAATCAAAGCTTACGGAGCAGGCAACCTCAGTTCAGTTGACGAGATACTAAACTGTGTCAGCGAAGCTTCTGAGAAAAGGTACTTCGACCCTAGGAAGGCTTGTCAAGTAGACTACCCCATTACTAAACTGCAGCCTATTTACTGGTACAGCCACAGCTTTGCAGAGGCTAAAGAAATGATGGCTAACTACGCCAAAGAAGTCCCCAGGGCAGTTACTGTATCGTTTGACAAGGACATCAACCAAGTAAGAGTCCTTCAAAGAATCAAAGCTAGTAAATAACTTATTTATTTTCTTCTTTGCGAGTCACTTTGCCCAAAAAGAAACCCAAAAGCATAATTCCTCCCATCCACTGGTTACTCACGAACTTCTTCCAGCAGTCGTCCACGTTTTTGATGTCTACAGTAGTCCACTGGTAAGTCATGTGTGAAATAGAAGCACCTAAGCACACAAAGTAACCCCAGCCCAAGTTGGCAGACACTCCACACAGTCCCCAACCCAAAGCTGAACCTGCTGTGAACAAAGCGCAAAAAGGCTTGTAGTTCTCTCCCCAAGTCAAAGCAGTTGAACCCACTCCAATCTTTCTGTCGTCCTTCACGTCTTGATAAGCGTAAATTGAGTCGTAAACCATAGTCCAGCACCAACTGCCTAAGTACAGAGGAACAGTTATTGAAGGGTCGAGTTTCTCAGTTAGAAAAACGTAGTTCACAAGGCACCCGTAATTCATAGCTAATCCCAGTACTGCTTGAGGCCAGTTAGTGAAGCGCTTAGCTGTGGGGTACAAACTCAGCAAAGGTAAAGACATAAGCAAAAAGGACCTTGTGTTTGGTCCCATAAGTGACCAAGCCACAGGAATAGGTGCTAAGTTAAATAAAAAGAAAGCTGCTGCGCCTTTTTGAGAGATTTCTCCAGAAGCAAGGGGTCTGTTTTTGGTGCGTTCAACCTTTTTGTCGATCTCGCGGTCCCACCAGTCGTTAGCTGTGCAGCCTGCAGCCCTCAGCATAAAAGAAGCTCCAACTGCACAGGCATACCAGCCTAGATGTGGGAAGCCACTGGCTGAAGCCAAAGAAGCCGACCAAGAACAAGGCCACAGTACAAGCATTCCTCCAATAGGTTTGTCGAACCTGCCAAGTCGAATGTATGGCTCTATAAGTTTTTTCATTTTAGTTGCATGTTTATTAAGAACTTAAAATGATGATAAAAGAGGAAGCCTCCATCTACGAGTCGGACTACGACAGCTGTTTGGACCGCCAAGGCAGCATGCCTGAAGAAATGTTTAAAATAAGGAACTTAGACACAGGTGAAGAAATTGATGTAAGGGATGAAAACAAAACTGAATTTGCTTCCCAGTACACCAGCGTTCTAAGTATGAAAGCCTCCAAAATCGAACTTGAGGAGTTCTACAAAGAAAAAAGAAAGATGAACCAGTCCCTTTGGGCTGCTGTTCAGAGGAACGATGTCAACCGGTGCAAAGAACTTCTGGACAGAGAAATCTATGGAGAACTAGTAGCCCAACCCAACTCTAAAGGGCTTAACGACTGGACAGCCCTTCATATGGCTGCCGCAGACGGGTTCCATGATGCCTGCGAAGTAGTGCTTCTACAAGGCGAAAAACCCAACGTTGACAGCAGAACTTCTATTGGAAGAACACCTCTTCACCTAGCTTGTGTGCACGGACACCTGAACGTAGCTAAACTTTTGGTGGAACACGGAGCTGACACTAACGCTCAGGACCTTGAAAACAACACCCCAACGCACTACTCTGCTATGTACGGGCACGCAGATATGGTGACTTGGCTGCTTGGGCAGAAGCCAGACATATTTGTTACTAATGTTTTGGGCAAAACCTCTTTTGACTACATGATTAACATAGAGACTTACGAAGCCTTTTACAAACACTGCAAAAAAAACAACTTAAAACTGCCTTCAACTCCTTACAACCGGACTCCTTTTTTTGGAGTGATAATGCACAACTCCAGGGAAGACCACATCAACAAAATGATGCTTAAAGGAAACATCAAGCCTCGCGAACAAGACTTAAAAACCTTCAATGACAGACCTAAACTCCAACTGTTCAAAAAAACTTTAGCTCTGCCCAAAAGCATCGAACTCCCTTTGCCTCCTAGCAAAGTTGGTCCTTCAGACTTCAGAGGGATCCTTCAACTGGGCAAAGGCAGTTTTGGAGAGGTGTTTCTTGTGGAGAAGATTGACTCTGGCCAGCAGTTTGCACTGAAGACACTTAAGAAAGAAAAGGTTCTGGGCAACAACCTTATTCGCTACGCCTTTACTGAAAGAAACATACTCAAAAACATCAACCACCCCTACATAGTTAAACTCAACTACTCTTTCCAGACTCCTGAGAAACTCTGCATGGTCATGGACTACTGTGGCGGCGGGGACTTAGGACTTCACTTGGCTAGAGAAAAAAGGTTCACTGACGAAAAAGCAAGGTTTTACATCTGCGAGATTCTTTTGGCACTTGAAGAACTCCACAAGCACGGAATCATCTTTAGAGACCTTAAACCTGAAAACGTAGTCCTTAACGAAGAAGGCCATGCCAAACTCACTGACTTCGGCCTGTCTAAAGAAGGCGTCACCGAGGGACAGATCTCCAGGTCCTTCTGTGGGTCTGTAGCTTACTTGGCCCCTGAAATGCTACGCAGGTCTGGACACACCCGTTCAGTGGACTGGTACTTGTTAGGAGTCATCATGTACGAAATGTTAGTTGGAAGCCCTCCTTACTACTCCTCCAACAGAGAGCAGCTCTTCAACAACATCCAGCGAGGCAAACTCAAGGTTCCCAAGCACTTGTCTGTAGAGTCCAAAACCCTCATAAAGCAACTGCTTCACAGAGACCCCACCAAAAGACTGGGAGCAGGACCAGGAGACTCTGAAGAAATTAAGTCCCACGACTTCTTCAGAGACGTGAACTGGGAAGCCTACTTGCAGAAACAAGTCAAACCACCTGAAATCAAGCCAGTTAGGAGAATTCCTAAAGAAATCACTGCAGAAAGGATGTTTGGAGTTCTTGAAGAAGAAGAAAAAAGACTGGACGACTGGTCATTCATTAACCCTGTGAAAGGACTTTCTAACACAATCAAGTAATTAATCACTTAAACTTAGCCGGGGCACTTGTAGGAGAAACCTGAGTTTTAACTGGGGAACCTATGCTACTCGATCCATCATCTTGGATGAAGCGCGCAGGTTTGGGGTTCTCTGCAGTGTAGATAGTCCCTTCTTCGTCTTTTTTCTGGCCTAGTCCTGCTATTACGTGTTGTTCGTTTTCTAGTTTAGAGTAGTTGTCAGACACTTTCAGGTGGGCATCTGCTAGGTTGGTGCTCCAGTTAGACTTGGACTCCTGTTCCATAAGCCACTCGGTTCCGTGTTCTTGTTCGCCTCCTAGTTGCTTAGAAACCCAGCCAGTCATTCTTTCAACTAACTTGACTCCTGTAGGGAAGTACTTAGAGTTCATTTTAGGAGTTGAGTCCCAGTGAGTGTACAGTGAAGAAGTTAAGTGCTGGCCTCCGTCAACTCTTAGTACTTGTCCTGTGATGTTAGAAGCTCTGTCACTGCACAAAAACACTATGGCTTTAACTATGTCGTCTGCCCAGGCAGTCTTCTTCATAGGGTTGGTTTCTTTGAGTCTCTTAGAAAGCTTTTTGAGTTCTAAAGGACTAACTCCAGCGTTGGCGAAGTAGTTGGTATTTACAAACCCAGGGGCAACAGCGTTGACTCGCACAGAGTTCATTTCTAAAGCAAGGCACTTAGTGAGCATTTCAAGTCCTGCCTTAGTCATGCAGTAAGAAGTCATTCCTTGGGCAGGTTTGTTTCCCCAGATGCTTGAAATGTTAACTATGCATCCTTTGCTTTTTTCTAGGAAAGACTGACACAGTTGTGAGATGTGGTAGATTGACCTTAAGTTGATGTCCACTAAGTAGTCGTGGTCTTGTGGGTAAGTGTGCTCAGTGTCGTCGTCAAAAACTACACCTGCGGCGTTAATTAGTATGTCCAGGCCTCCAAAAGACTCAACTACTGACCTTACCATGTCGTACTGTTCCAAGTCAATTGCTAAGTCACACTTAACTGCTATTGCTTGGTTTGGAAACTGTTCCCCTATTTTTGTGAGTTCTTCAATGTTTCTGCCTACAAGTGCCACCCTTGCTCCTTGATTCAGTAACCATATTCCACAAGCACGTCCTATTCCACTTGAAGCCCCTGTTAGAAGCACTCGTTTCAAAGCAAAGTACCTTTTTTGAATCGATTCTTGGCCTATTTTTAAACCTAGTTGTTGGAAACCTCCCCAGTCAGTCATTTAATGTTAGTTACAAATGGAAAATAAGTTCAGACGGTTGCCAATAAAAGAGATTGCCAAAGCATGAGAAATTAACTTAGTTTTTAAAGGCTCAGAAGTATATTCACAAGCCAGGGTAAGTATAAATTAAGTAGTTATAATGGAAACTAGTTGTGGTTCAGGGTGTCCGGCTATTTACAAATGCAGTTGTGGAGTTCTCCTCTGTGATCATTTGGTCATGAGCCATATCACACAGCGTCACAGTGTATGTCCTCTGCCTGGAAAAGCAACACTCAACGAAGCCTTTGAAGTGATTTCTGAGAAGAAGAACCAAATCATTCAAACGACTGAACTAGTTTTTTCAGAGCTCACTAAAGCAACCTCCCAACAACTCCTCCGGCTTAGTCAACTGAGGAAGCAGATGGTTGGTTCTTATTCCAAGAGCTCACTAATCATTGACCAGGTAGTCCAAGAAGTTAACCAAATCAAACCTCAAGAAATGCTCAAGCAGGCTGTCAACCAACTGGGTTTGGGTGATTCGGAGGAAGCTGAAAGAAACGCAGAGTTGAAAGAAAGAGAAATTCAGAAACTTAAGCAAGATTTTGAAAACCAAAGAAAGGCCCTTGAGTCTAATGTTGCTAGTCTACAAAAGCAAGTTGAGTTACTCCAAAAAGAAACTCCACGTACAATAGTCTCTGCTGGTGCTGACACCAATGTCAGAGTGTGGAAGAATGGCCAGTGCAGAGTGTTAAAGGGGCATGATGACACAATCTATTCATTGGCTGTGTCTTGGGCAAAAGACCTAATTGCATCAGGCAGCGGAGACTCAACTATTCGACTGTGGAGTCTAGCTACTGGAGAAGCAACTCAAGTGCTTAAGGGTCACAGTAATACAATATTATGTTTAGCTATTTCGAACAAGGATGAATTCTTAGTGTCAGGAAGCCGTGATGAAACTATCAGAGTGTGGAGTCTACCTTCTGGAAGACAAACTTTATTGCTTGAAAGCCACAGTAGTGTTGTTAACTCAGTAGCCATTTCTAGCAGGGACCAACACATTGTCTCTGGTAGTGCTGACAGTACGGTTAGAGTGTGGAGTCTAAATACTGGAGAAGTGGTTAAAGTCTTAAGAAGCCATAGTGATTATGTTAATTCAGTGGGTATTTCCAAGACTGACCACTACATTGTCTCCGGGAGTGATGACCGTACTGTTAGAGTGTGGAGTTTCATTTCTGGAGATCTGATTAGAGTTTTTAAAGGACATAGTGGTTATGTCAATTCGATTGCTATTTCAAGTGATGACCAGTTTGTAGTCTCAGGAAGTGATGACAAAACTATTAGAGTGTGGAGTCTCACTTCTGGAAAAACTACTCAAGTACTCAGAGGGCATGCCGGAGGAGTACTTTCAGTGAGTCTATCAAATGACGACAAGTACTTGGTGTCTGGAGGTGGCTATGGAGACAAATCAGTGAGAGTTTGGAACCTCTCTACAGGCAGACAGACTCAAGAACTAAAAGGCCATACTAGTCAAGTGTGGTCAGTTAAGATAATTTAACAAAACATTACAGTCCAATATAATATGGATCATTCTTGTAATAAAACCAACTGCCAAGGAATTGAAAACTACTGCAGTGACTCTAGTCACTCCTTGGCTTATTTGTGTGACTGTAGAGAGGCTAGGAAGAAACATGACGGTCATGTAATTAAAATGGTTGATTTGGAGTCATTCACAAATTGCATTTCTAGAATTCAAGAAGAATGCACTCAAAAAAGACAGGAATTCATTTTGAATGCTAATGAGTGCATCCAAAAAATCTTAGAGACTGTGAAAGATTACAACTCTGAGTTAACAAGAGTCATCCAGGAGTGCAAAAAAGCTAAGAAAGCATTGAACTCACCCCAGACAAGGCTTGGAGCCCCGGAAAAACACATCGATATCAAGAGCCCTGAAGAAAATCTCAGAAGAATAATAGCACCAAAAGTGGATAAGATGGGCTTCCACATGAGAATTCAGATGGAAATAGAGTTTCTGAGCAGTGGGATTAAAGAACCTGCATTTTCTAACAGGCTTGTAGAGCTCGTTAGATATCCTAAATCAGTTGCTTTTTTGGAAGTAACAAAAAGAGAGGTCGAGGTATTGGTTAAGGTCCTGCCTTACTCAGATCTTACTTAGTTGGATTTTTTAATTGATTCTCGGAACGATCAATCGATAGGCACAGAGGAAGCCAAAGCATTAGCTAGTGCTTTACCTAGATCACAAGTCACTGGACTAGATTTAAGATATGGCCGAATAGGTGATGAGGGAGTCAAGGCATTAGCTAGTGCTTTGCCTAGTTGCCAACTCACTATACTGGGATTAAAGTTTAATCAAGTAGGTGCAGAAGGAGCCAAAGCACTAGCTAGTGCTTTACCTAGTTCGAAACTTGCCAAACTGAACTTAAGGTCGAATTCAATATGTGATGAGGCAGCGAAAGCACTAGCTAGTGCATTGCCTAGTTCCCAACTCACTAAATTGTATTTGCAAGACAATGAAATAGGCGATGAAGGAGCTGTGGCATTAGCTAGTGTTTTGCCTAGATCCCAACTCACTACACTGGATTTGGGAGTCAATAGAAATAGGTGATGAAGGAGCTGTGGCACTAGCTAGTGCTTTGTCTAGTTCCCAACTGACTAAACTGAGTTTGAATTGCAATGGAATAGGTGCAGAGGGAGCGAATGCACTAGCTGAAGTTTTGCGTAGTTCCAAATTGACTCTACTGGACTTAGGGTGTAACAATATAGGTGTAGAAGGAGGGAATTGGCATTAGCTAAAGTTCTGTCATTGATCCCAACTCACTTCACTTATTTTGATAGTACCAGGAACAGGAATAGGGGAGCAAAGGCATTAACTAGTGTCTTGCCTAGTTCCCAACTTACTAAATTGTATTTGCAATGCAATGGAATAGGTGCAGAGGGAGCGAAGACACTAGCTAAAGCTTTGCCTAGATCCCAACTCACTAAATTGTATTTGGAATACAATGAAATAGGCGATGAGTCTGTATAACTAAATAATCCATTGATCTATAACATCGCCCTGTAATAAAGCTAAGGGTTAGTTCTAATAATCCTACAAAAATGTCTTGGCAAGAAACTCTGAACACCCAAGTCTGTGAAAAAGTTACTTCTACAGGCAAAATGCACAACTGTATAGAAGAAGCAGCACTGCTCAACAAGTCAAACCTTTCCCCAGAAGCAGCAACTCCAGGGTTCCATTTAAAAGTATACGATCTAGAAATGCCCAATGAGTCAGAAACAGGGACTGTAGTAAGACCCTACGACGAAAAAGCAGCTCTGCAAACTGCAGTAGCCAGCAAAGGCCACATACAGCCCAGAGGAGGACTACGGATAAACGGAGAAGAGTACCAACTAGAAAAGTTTGAGCCGAGCACTCACATGATGATACTTACTAAGTCAGACGGGGGAGCTTGCATAGCCCCAACAGAGACGTTTATACTGTTTTGCAGTTGGAGCCAAAGCTTAGAAACTGGGGGTGTCAAAAGAACCCACCAAAGTCCACAACTGTGCTACCAGCAGTGCTTTAACTTTGCCCAGTACTTAAGAAGTATTGGGTACTAATGTAAATAAGCATATAAATGGAAAACCTACCTAAAAAGAGGAAACCCACAGAGTTCCAAGAAGTCACTAAACGGAAAAAGTCCAACTTTCCCAAATTTGTAATTAAACCCCAGCGTAGTCCAGTGCTGCGTGATGTGCACAACTTGCTGCTTTGGATCTTTTCAAGCAGCGAAGGAAGCATGCCTAAGTGGATATTTGTGCAGGTAAGAATTGATTAGAACAAACACTTAATTGAAAAAGTCTTTGTGGTGTTTCTGCCCGGACTAGACTCAGAGACTCTCCAAGAGCACTCCAAAGAAGCACCTTTTTTGAACTCTTTAGCCAGGAACCCAGAAGTCTTTTCCCTCATGAAGTCTTCTTTTAAAGAAATGGAACCTACTACTTACATGGACAAAGTCATCAACAACCCCAAACAGGTCTTCAGGCAACTTCAGGACCCCCAGGCAAAGTACTCGTTGGAAGACTACCTCCTCACAGAACAACAACTACTAGAAAACGGGTTCCCTTGTGAGCTCGAAGAAGGCTTTGTGGAGTCTGAAGAAGCCAAAGCCAGTGCTTTAGTGGGAATAGACTGTGAAATGGTTAGAACTCAGAAAGGCCTAGAACTGGCTAGACTCAGCATAGTCTCTGAAACTGGGGAAGTTATCTACGACGCGTTTGTGAAGCCTGATAACGAAGTAGTAGACTACTTAACTCCTTACTCAGGAATTACTTCAGAGTTACTTAGCAAAGCCACAGTAAACTTAACTCAAGTGCAAACTGAAGTAAAAAAGCTCATTTCCAAAAGCACGATTGTGTGTGGGCACTCACTTGAAAACGACATGAAGGTTCTAAAACTTGTTCACAAAAAAATAATAGACTCTTCTGTGCTTTACCCCCACCCTGTTCCTACTTTTAAGTTCGGACTGAAAAAACTAGCTGAAAGGTACCTACAAAAATCTATACAAAACGTAATGATAAAGTCAGGGATCCCACGACAGCATCCAAGACGCCATAACCGCCCTAGAACTTATCAAACTCAAACAAGCAAAAGGCCCTAACTTCGGGTTGCCTCCAGTTTCAGTTACAAAGCAGAACTTATTTGAAGTCTTAGCTAAAGAAAACACCAAAACAGCCCTAGTTACTTCGCACCCGCAGCCACACTTAGTTACTGGCAACGTTTCTGTGGACCACTCTGGGAACTTGGACAAGTACCTTAGTTCTGACCATCAACTTATATTCTCAGAGTTCCTAGAAATCCTCCACAACACTCGTTACGAAAACAGAAACACACACCTGAGCGAAACACTTAAAACTTGGGACCAAAAACTCAAGAACTTAATACTGGAAGCTTCGCCCAACACAGGGTTTGTGCTTCTGTGTGGAGAAGGCGACATAGGAAGAGCCAACTAGTAATACTTACTTAGTCACTTAGCTGTAAAGACCCACTCTTACAACTGGAGCAGTTCACAAGAAAGCAACTTACAAAAGTTACAGGCTAACCTCGCCAAAACCTTTGGCATTTTCTTATGCAATAATCAACTAAAATAAAAATGCTGCGCAAAGTCTGCAAGCGAGGAATAGCTAACTTTGACTACGACGTTGTGGTGATCGGAGCTGGGCCAGCAGGTTACGTCAGTGCAATTAAAAGTGCCCAACTAGGCTTCAAAACAGCCTGCATAGACAAGCGGGGACCAGCCGGAGGGACATGCTTGAACGTGGGGTGTATTCCTTCTAAGTCACTTCTAAACTCTTCTTACAAGTTCTACGAAGCCAAAGAGCACCTTAAAGAACACGGAATAGCTTATGACAGTCTGAAGCTGGACTTCGGAATGATGATCCAAACAAAAGAAAAAGCTGTAACAGGACTCACTAAGGGCGTTGAAGGCCTTTTCAAAAAAAACGGAATCGACTACCTAAAAGGCTACGCTTCTTTCAGAGACCGAAACACTCTGGCTATTGATGAAAAAGAAACCATCACAGCTAACAACGTAGTGATTGCTACCGGCTCAGCCCCAGCTGAGTTGCCTGGGAACATTTTGCCCATTGACGACTGGAGGGTCCTTTCGAATGTAGGAGCTATTTCTTTAAGAGAAGTTCCTAAGAAGATGGTTGTGATAGGTGCTGGAATCATTGGACTCGAGTTAGGAAGTGTTTATTCGAGACTGGGAACTGAAGTTGAAGTTGTAGAGTACCTAGACAGAATCTGCCCTGCTGCTGACTTAGACGCTGCACAGCAACTTTGCAAAAGCTTAGCAAAACAAGGACTTAAATTCCATTTTTCAACTAAGGTTGTTGGAGGCGAGGTGGGCGAAAGTGGAGTTAGAGTTAACTTAGAACCTGCTTCTGACAAGGCTAAAAACACTCCTAGCTACATAGAAGCAGACTATGCACTGGTGGCCGTTGGCAGAAGGCCTTTTACGCAAGGCCTCCATTTAGACTACATTGACGTGTCCAGAGACAGTGTTGGCAGAATCAACGTGAACGACCACTTGCAAACTTTAAGACACGCCAACATCTACGCTGTAGGAGACTGCGTAAGGGGAGTGATGCTTGCCCACAAAGCCGAAGAAGAAGGAATTTACGCTGCTGAGCACATTGCTGGGGTTTCTCCGCATATCAACTACAACGCTATTCCTTCTGTGATTTACACGCACCCCGAACTTGCCTACGTAGGCAAGAGTGAGCAGCAACTCAAAGAAGAAGGAATTCCTTACACCGTAGGTAGCTTCCCTTACATGGCTAACTCCCGTGCAAGAGCCAACCACGAAAGTGAAGGGTTTGTGAAAGCACTTGCTCACAAAGAAACCAACGAACTGCTAGGAGCAGTTATTATGGGCCCTGAAGCAGGAGAAACCATTAACGAACTTGTACTTGGAATGCAGTACGGAGCAGCTGCTGAGGACATTGCTAGGACATGCCACGCACACCCAGGCTTTTCCGAAGCCATTAAAGAAGCTTGTCTGAACACCTACGCAAAAACTATTAATTTTTAGTTCTTAAGTAATTGAATAAAGATGAATTATGACATTTATAATTTTAAAAAGCAATGTAATTAAGTTCAGAATAGTTTGAATCAAACCAGCGCCGCAAACAAACAGTCTTAGAACTCAGAAGGATTATTTAAATAAGAAAAGTCATTGATGCTTTTCAGCAGTGTGCTTGGTGAGGAGGTACTTGTTATATAAAACCTTCCCGCATAGAGTGCACTCAGCACGGGTGCTGGCGTTATGCACTTGATCTATGTGGAACTTCCGGGCGTACTTGTGCTTGAAGCCTTTACCGCAAATACTGCAGATTGAAGACCGCCTTTGTTTTTGGTGAGCTTTGGCCAGGTGCTGTTTGAGGCCCTTAAAGCTTTTAAAGGTTTTTTGGCACTTGGGACAAGGGCTTTGAGGTGAGTTGGGTGTAGTTTCTGGTTTTTTGGAAGGTAAGGAATCTAAACTAATCCCTAAGTCGAGATCCAAGAATTTTTTTACTTCGTTGTCGATTGGAAATTCCCTGAGAAAATGCTCCCTGTAGGCTGGAGTTGAGTAGAATAGCTTGTAGCAGCAAGGGCACTCGTAACCCTTTTCCCAAGCCTGGTTCTCTTGGTTGTGGATTAGCTGTGAGTGGCCCGGCATTTCCTCTGTGCAGGCTCCAGAACTGTGGTACTTCACCATTGAATTAAATCTACAGCATAAGTTATTTGAATTCAGAGAAAGTAAGTAAAGTTCATAGTGTAAAAAAAATTATATTATGGATTAACTTTTTTAGATTTGGGAGTTACTTGAATCCGAGTTGATGTTTTTTTTATGGATCTGAGCTTGAGTTTAAGGTCCCTTGCCACGCTTATAGAGCCGCCTAGTTTAGTATAAAGCGATAAGGCCTTTGATAAATAATTATAGGCTTGTCTGAAGTTTTCTAGAATCAGAAAAATAGTTCCAGTGACTTTTAGGTGCTTCGCAAACTCCAGACTTTTGGTGCCAAAGATATTAGCTTCAATGTCTTCGAGGCTTTTGCATTCTTTAAGGGCTTCTTGGTACTCTTGGGCACTCAATAGTACTCCACAGATTCTTCTTTTGGTACTTGCTGTGGACTTGTTGTACACACCCAAAGACTCTGACTGGAGGTGTTCAGCCTGTCTCAAAGCATCTAAAGCTTCATGGAAGTTATCTAGTTTCTGAAGATGTTTGGCCAAAGAAAGGCACAAAGAAGCTGCTTTGACTTGGTAACTCTGAGTATTTAACAATACGTTTATGGCTCTTCTCAAAAAGTCCACTGTTTCTTGGGAGTTGCCTTGTTTGTAGTAGGCGTTACTTAAGTCTAAGTAAAGGTCTGCTAAGTCAGGACTGTTTTCTTCGTGGAGTTTGAAAATACTCCAGGCTTTTTCATAGAACTTTATAGACTCTGAGTAGTTTTTGTTGGACTTGTGGACTTTCCCAATATTCCAGTAAATCCTTGCGAAGGAAATGTCATCTCGGAGGTTTGTGGACTGGTTCACTATTTCAGCTTTAGTTAAAAGCTCTTTGGCTTCGTTTGTGCTGCCTTTTAAGAGGTGCACCTTTCCTAAGAGACAAAGCAGGTCTACGTGTGTTTGCTTGTAAACTTCTCCTTCATTGTAGTGAACGGAGTTGTACTTAAGTGCCTGAGAAAGGTGGTCTAGAGCTTGGTCCAGGTACTTGAGCTTAAGGTAACTCTGCGCAAGGTTAGAGTGTGCTTGCACTAGCAGTGAAGGTGGTCTGTTGTGAATCTCAGTGAGTACTTTGCAAATTGCTAACTGATGGACTCTAACTTGAATTGCTGCTTCTAAGTCCTCAGTTTCTTCCTTTTCTTTCAAGTAGCTTTCTAAGGTGCTGAACTTCTCCTCAAGTTCAGAAAACACCTGATGATTACTGAAAGTGGTTTCCTCTAGCATACTTATTATTCAACTGTGTAGATAAAATATGTGTTGCAGATCCAAAAGACCGGACGGTTCTCTGAGAATGTCTACTTCAAACCGGACTGAAAAAAAACTAGTGATCCTTGGGGACTCCTCAGTAGGGAAGTCCTCGATACTTCTACGTTACACTCAAAACGAGTTTTCAGAGGAATTCGAAGTTACGATTGGCGGAGCATTTTTGCAAGTAGAAGCAGATCTAGAGGACGGCTCCAAAATGACACTGGACGTTTGGGACACTGCAGGCCAAGAAAGGTACAAGTCACTTATGCACCTCTACTACAGGCAAGCTTCAGCTGCACTAATAGTGTTTGACCTGAGCAGCCATGACAGCTTTGAAAGGTGTGAGTACTGGATAGACAGGCTAAAAAGCCAAGAACCTGACTGTATGCTGTTCCTCGTAGGAAACAAAGCTGACTTGCCTAACTGGCAGGTAGACGAAAAGATGGCCCAAGAACTGGCTGAAAAGCACCAATGTGACTTTTTCAAAACTTCTGCGAAACTAGGAGACAACGTTAAAGTTCTGTTCACTAACGTAGCAGAGGCTATAAGGAATAAGAACAAGGCTGTTAAGTGACTCTTGTAATAATAATGAATAAAAGGGAAGATTCTGACGAAGAAACCAAACTCCAACTATCCAGGAACAGGTACGCTGAAGTCACCCAGTACCGAGGGAAAACTTTAGTGAGCATCAGAGAGTTCTTTACGGACGAGTTAGGCAACCTCAAACCCACTAAAAAGGGTATCTCGCTTACTGTAGAGCAATGGAGGGCCCTTCAAAAGCACATGCAGGAAATCGACTCGATGATTGAAATGTTTGAAACTAAAAAATAATAACCATAAATTGTCCATTCTAATGATGAAAGCGATATTTAAAGCGAGCTTTTTGTTGCTAATAACAGCAAGACTGGTGCTGGTAGGGACTTACCTGTGCACAGAGGACTTATCCAGTGGTTACTTCTGGGGTATGCTCATTAGTGTTTCTTTGCAGTTGTTTTATTTTTTAGCACTAGCTATTTATTTCACCTTCAAAAACCTTGACTTGACTGACTTCTTGATGAACTCAATACTCCACTTGCTATTCTACTTTTGTTTGCTCTTGCACATACTGTTTTGTATCAACATGCACAAGTCACATGCTTTGCACAGGTACCTTTCAGTGAATTTTAATCGTAAACTTTACTTACTGCAACTAATTGTGCAGTTATTGGGACAAGATGTAGGAGTTTTGGCTTTTGTAATTGCAAACTCTTCTTACTTGGGAATAAGTCAACTTGGTGTACTTATTATCCTTGCTGTTACTTTTGAAGGGTTTTTTCTGTTTGGAAAGTTAACTAGTTTTGCAAGGAAAAACACTGAAGAGCACTATGACACCACTTATATAAGTGATTACTTAGTAACGGAGCAGGATGTGCCGTCTGTGTACCACTCTGTAGCATCTTTAACTTAATTGAAATACTTAACTTCAAGCTAATAGAATTTAAACTTAAGAGTCTTCTTCGACAGCACTTACACTGTAAGTTGAAGCTGAAAGTTCGCATATAGCACCTGTAGGCAGCCGCATAAAGTGCCTGTAGAGCCCTTTAGTTTTGCCAACGTTGTAAATAGCTACGTGAGTTGAAACCTTTTCAGTTATTCTTTCGGTGTACTCAGCAACGGCTACTTTACGGGTGTCACCTTCTAAGGTTTGGTACCTGTGGGCTTTGTCTATAACCCAAGCTAGGTACTTTTCACTGACTTCGCTGTCGTAAGGCAGGAAAAACTCTATTTCAAGCGAAGTAAGTCTCCGGTAAGTGTCAAGCACCCTTCCGTTCATGTGCACGTACACAAGGTACAGGTAAAGGACCAAACCGTTTCCTACAATAATTGCTAAGTAAAGCAGAACTGTAACTGAGGGTCCATAGAAGTTACTGTTTTCGTAGTCATTAAAGTAATGGTACAGAAGGAAACTTTCTTGCTCCCAGTCATCTTGAACGTTTGCCAAAATAACTGAGTCTGCAGTAGTTATCAAGGGGTCCAAAAGCATGCAGAAACCATACAAAACCCCTATTCTGAACCCGTAAGTTGGGAAGTTGTCGAACTTGTAGTAGAAGTAAAAAGCCAAAAGAGTAAACAACATAAACACGAAAAGAGTAAACAAGTTCCCAAATATCAACAGCCCCACAATGGTCCCAAACTTAAGGTCTGAAGCGTAGTCAAGCAAAAAGGTCATCCAAAACACAGTGTACTCAGTTACCTCAATGTCTAGCATGTTAAGGTAAATCCACTCTCCGAAGTAGTGAGTGAAACGGTTCAGCCACAAAGTAAACAACAGAATCAAAACGGTTACCCACATCTGAACGTTTTTAAGGATTCCAGAACGGAACCCCAAGTCCTGGAACACCTCTGAAAACAAGTACCTAAGACGCCTTGACCCCTCAGACCTAGCCTTGTTTCCGTCACCTGAAGTTACACTGTACTGGAACTCCTCAAACTCTTCAGGCAGTTTCAAGCTCAACTGATCAGGTTTCTCGTTAACTTTAGTTTGGAAGTAAAGGTTGCAAAGCCAAGAGTCAAGGTTTTCAGTGTACTTGCTTTCGATGTCAGCAAACTTTTCAACTCTTTTATCGATTTCGCCTTTCAGAAGAGGCACTTTAAAGCGCCCTTCAACTAGTTCAAAGTCAGAGTTGATCAAAGGAAAGTACCCGTAAGCTACAGGTTTATCGTAGTTCAGAGTTCTGTTTTTAAGGATAAACAACTCGAAAGACAGTGCCATAGAAGGCTTTATTTGGTTTTCAGCAGGCACTCTTATTTCTAGGTCTTCTTCGAACCTCAAGCAGTTGTGGAAGTACCTTCCTGCGTGTCTTTTGGGAAGAGTGATTCTATGCTTTTTAGAGATTTCAATCTTGGAACCACCCAGTCTGTCCCACAAAGAAACAAGCAAGACGTAAAACGCACAGGGCAGTTTATCCTTAACGGCTCTGCAGAGTTCTACTCTGACATGGAGTTTTTTGCCTTTGCCCCAAAGTTTGACAGCTTGGTCTTCTTCTTCGTAAAGAGGCCCAATTCTTTTCTTAGCTGCTACTTTTCTCTGAGAAATAACGTCTTTTAGGTGCTTACCTGCTCCTTGGAACCGTTTCTTAATTACTTTTGCTCTGCCTTTTGAGTTTTTCTTTGCACCTTTTTCAGCGTCACTTATGAACTTTTTCCGAGAAAGGAAGGAAGATACTAGTCTTCCACGGGATTGTTCAGATAGTCTTTGGGCTTCGTTTTGCTTGTTGTAGTTTTCCACGTCAAGTTGCATTTGGTTCCTTAGCCAGTCTTGGTAAGCGCCAGGGCTTTCGGCTTTGAGGTCTTCGAGTTGTTCGTCGTTTAGAGACACAATGTCTCTAGGAAGAAACCTGGTCTCAGAAGTAGGAGGAGTGTTTAAGATGTTTCCTCTGAGGTCTTCTAGGTCTGGAGTGTTTATTTCTAGGTCTTCTGGCTCAGTTATTATGCTGGATGAATTAGGGTCAAAGGAGTGCTCTGGGTTTGGTAACTTCAAGTTCAAAAAGTAGTTTGTGTCTTGCCTTTCCATTTATAAAAGTTTTGAGTCATTAAATCGGTTTAAGTAAATTAGATCCTTAACAAGCATATAAAAATGAAAGGCCTTTACTGTAACCCAGGAAATAGTAGTTTGAACATACAGTGTATACAACTAAGAAGCAACAGTACTTACACAGAGTTTAATACCAAAAAGGAATCACTAAGCCCCCCTTCCAGCCGCGAAAGCACTGATGACGAGTTCTCGATTCCACTTAAGGAATCCAATAAAGATTTGTTCTCAATCTTGCAGAACATAGAAATTCCTCAGAACCCTCTGTGTGAAGTTAGTACAATAACGGAAGGTACTATACTAAAACTATCCAATGCCAACAACTTATCAGAAGTTAAGGAGTTAAACTTGTCCAACTTGGGGTTGTCCCATATTTTTTACGATAACTGGATCACTGAAAGAGTTCTGGAAAGCATTGAGTCGCTAGACTTAAGCGGCAATTACATCAAAAGCTTAGACGGGATTTCTAAGTGCACCAAACTAAGACACCTTAACATCAGTAACAATCTAATTGAGGACTTGACTCCTCTGGCTAAAGTCCCCAATTTAAGAATACTGATCGCAGACAACAACCAGATAACAAGCATATACCCCTTAAAAAAATGCACCAAACTAAAGCATTTGATCATTGAATACAATCGACTGTACAGTTTTGACTCAACGCTTAAGGTTCTTAAGGGTTTAGAGGAGCTCACCATTTTAGAAATTTACTACAACCCTTGTATGATAAAAACTGCAAATTCTAAGGAACAACTTATATGCAATTGTTCTTTAGGCCAACTTGACGGCGAAATCTTAAGCGATGAGACAAAAATTTCGGCTTACTTGACACTTAAGTCAAAATCAAGAGTTTCAAAGAAAAACAAAAGTCAGAGTTTCGAAAGGAAAAAGTACAAACTGCACCAAAAAGAAGACCTAGACTCTCAACTGTTTCAACTAGAAAAAGAAAACGCCAAGCTTAAAAAAGAGCTTTCTAAGGCATGGGCTATTTTAGACTATGTCACTAATATATAGTTAGTTAATCTGAGTTGTAAGAAGCATCGTGGATTTTCTGTATAGCTTTGTCTATGCTTAAGATCTTCTCTTCACACACAGAGATGAGGTTCTTGTACAAAGCCACTTCATCATGAATTAACTGAATCTGCAGTCTGAGCGAGGGTTTGGTTTCTGACTGACTTTCTAAGTCAAACCAACCTTCTCTTTTAACTTGGTCTTGGAGTTCTTTAACTTTGAACTGGACTTTTCCAATTAACTTGTTTTTTCTGAGTCCAGTAGAATACACTCTAAAAACTACTTCTGTGTAAGTCTGCATGTTTTGTCTTAGTTGGTAGAACTTGTACCAGTAGGGCTTATGTCTGTCAGATAAAAAGGTTTCGAAACAGGGACCTTTGGGTTCGAGCTTAACACTGACGTAAGGCTTTCCTTTTAAGAAGCAAGAGTTGTAGAGGTTAACTGCTTTTTGGACTTCGATGTTTAGCTCAGGCAGAGTTTTGAGTCCTTTAGAAGCACTTTCTGTGAGTGTCTGGAATTCATGGATCTTTTTTGCTAAGAACTTTCTTTTTGTTTCAAGATTGTGGATGTTTCTTTCTGAGTTAATTGAGTCTTTAGAAGGGTTAAACGGAAGAGACCGAAAGTAGTTATCGTGTTTTTTGAGAATTGACTGTTTATGCTCTTCTATTTCAAGTTCGCTTGGTCTACTAGCACAATCTCCCATTTTTTCTTAACTTGCAATTTGTTGATTCAGTGTAAAAGCAACTTAAAAGGCACTGCTTAAAATATAACTCTAAGTTAAAGTTGAATAAATAGTCACCAGTAATAAAAATGTTATACCTGCTGCTAGTGTTCCAAGCTTCAGCTTTAACATGCCCCAAAGTAAAGTGCTCTACTTCCGAACTCCCCCAAGACACCTGTGTCCAGTTCATAGCTGACACTTACCATATTCAACCTTGTGAAGAATCTAAGTTCTGTCCGTTTGAACTTGACAGGACTGTTGAGTGCCAAGAAAAACCAGAGCAACCCCAAGAAAAGTCCTGGGTTGGCGGAGCCTGCGAAGTGGACTCTTCTTGCAACCACGGCTCTTGTGTAGAAGGAGTATGCAAGGGCAAGGCTCTAAATGAAACCTGCTACTTACATGAAGAATGCGACGTGGGACTAGGCTGCATTGAAAACTTGTGCCAGCCTCTTCTTAAAGAAAACGAAATTGGCTGCACTAATGACTTCGACTGCGAAATGAACCTTGGGTGCAACGCTACTTATGGAAACCGAAGAGGTACTTGTGTGGAGTACTTTAGTCTTTACTACGGCACTTACGTAAGTGACTGTTCAAGTTCATCGAACTCCCTTTGTAGTTCAGGTTACTGCAGTAAGGTTGGAGAGTACTCTCGAGTAGGAATCTGCAAGGACGCACCTTGGAGCAACAAAAGACTCCCTTCTAAGTGTGAGTCCTCCGATGACTGTACAGGCAGAAACAGCGACTCAGCTGTGGAGGGTTACTGTGAGTGTGGGTACGACCCTGAAGGTTCTGGATTCTGTGCCCCTTTGCAAGGAGACTACCCTGGACAGCAATACTTGAGTGTGTTAAAAAGCATTGCTTATAGAACAACCAACACTTTGTGCAACACTGCCAGAAGGTTCAAATACGACTGTGTGGAGATGATTGGGGATTGGTTGTTGGAAGACTACCAGTTAGCTGAATGGACTTACCTTTCTTACCCCAAACTCCAAGCTAACGACGAGTGCGTCAAAAGAACTATCAACAGGTGGTACTATGACCTTAGTGGTGCTGGAATTATTCAGTACGCTTCAGTTGTTCTTTTGATTTTTAACTTTTAACTTATTACTTCTTACCTTTTTTCTTGCCTTTTTTGCCTTTTTTGCCTTTGGACTTGTTGGAGCTAAGTACTTTTTCAATGTTTTCAAGCAACTCAGGGTTGATCTTGTTTTGGGGAAGCAAAAGCTGACTAAGCGAACTTTCAGACCTTTCTTCTGGACTATTTAAAAACATGTTGTAAATAGTTTCAGCCCCAGCGTCGTAGAACCCGTTGTACCTAAGATCTAGAGTTTGCAGGGTTTTATTACTTGCTAGCATTTTGCTAAGCTTTTCTAGAACTATTTCTTCTTCTCCGAACTGGTTGTCTGCTAGGTTCAACTGGGTTAAGGACTGGTTGATTTGCATAGCGTGGAAAATAAGACTTACTCCAGGGTTCTTCAAAGAGTTGCCTTGGAGGTCTAGGTCTTGTAGGGACGAGCTCTGAAATATCAGAATTTCCATCAGGGCCCTTGCGCCTTCTTCAGTTATTTCGCAGTAAGTCAAACTCAAGTGCGCAAGTACTGAGTTCATAGCTAGTCCTATAGCAAGGTTCCTTATGCCTAAGTCGCCTATTGCGTTGTGGTCCAACTTCAAAGTCACCAGTGAAGGGTTGCAGTTAGGGTTCAAGTAGTTGCCCAAAAACTCACACCCTAGAGGAGTCACATCGCACTCAAGGAACTCCAAAGTGATCACACAAGGCGTAACCCTTAAATACTGGCAAATAGACCTAACTCCTTCATCCTCTGAGTTAGCTTTCCAAAGCCTAATGTTCCGCAGATGTTTGTACTCAGAGTCACGCAAGGCGTCGGAAATCGCTTTGATTCCTGCAGGGCCAATTGATTCCCAAAGAACCAAGTCACTTAAGATTCCTGGATTTTTATCATCACGAATTTCGCTGAATTTTTCTTCTAGCTTTTTAGGCATGTGAATTCCGAACTCCAAAAGGTTCTTTCTATAAGCTCTAAATAGGCGTTCAGTAGACTCGTCAGCTTCTTCTTTTTTAGACTCAGACTTGGCTGCCATGTATAATATTATGATGTCTGGAAATATACTTAAGTTAAGAAAAGTTCCAACCAGAAGAAGCACTAGGTCTAGCTCTGTACAAAGTACCGCAAAAAAAGTAAGGTTCAACACCAATAGGGACAGTAGTTTTATCAAAGAAATCACCAAAACTCTAGATGATGTTGGCAAAAGCATTGATAGCTTTTTTGCAAGAAACAGTGTGCCCAGTAGCACTCCTCCTAAGTACACAAACTTCAAAATAACCCAAGAAACTCCTAAGATCGTCAAACAAACACGCCCAGTCAATAAGAAATTCGATAAGCTCACCGTGAAAAACCTGCCTAACAGAAAAATTTTCTCTAATAATGGAATTAACTTAAAGGTCAAAAAAAGTTACTCAAGAGTTATTCAAGCAAAGGAGAGCGCAGTCCAGTTCCATATTTTTTCTCATAGTCTCTGGCGATCTCTTCGTACTCCACTGACTCTTCTTCCAAAGACCTAAGCTCTTTAGAAGCCCTTCTATTCACTTCAGAGTTGCAGCACATAGAATTAAAGTTGTAAAAGCACCCCTTTTTAGCTCTTATAAAGGACATAATGCTTTCTTCGTTTTCGTCTGTGTGCTTTTTCCCAAACCTTTCGTTTGTAGTTAGGTTAAGAGCAAAGTTCTTGTAGTGCACGTACAGCAACAGAGTCACTGGAACCAAAAACAAACCTGCTCCACTGATGCAAATGATCGCTACTAGTTGCGATGTTTGGTAGGAAACCGAAAGCACCCAGTTCTTGTTCTCACTGTGCAAAATCACAACAAGTCCCAAATAGATAGTTGCTGCCAAGGATAGCCACACTAGGTTTATGAAGGCAAAGAACCAGCCTAAGTTCCTAGCTCCTATGCAGTTATTTACCCAAGGACAGTGGTGGTCGAACTTTTCAACGCACCTGTCACAGCACTGGCAGTGTCTAGACCTTGCAGGCCGGAACACTCTGCAGTCCGGACACACTAAGTGAGACTCAAACCTTTCATAGAGTTCCAAGATACTTGAGTTGCTAGGTTTAATGTAGCCAGGGTCCTTCAAAAGCACCACTGCAAAAACTAGCATTGTCATTACTATAAGTCCCCAGTAAGCATATTTAACTTCATTCAAACAGTACTGAGAGTTAAACACAATGTTAACTCCCATGCCTCCACAAAACAGCACCAAAAAGGACATAACTGAAGCATAGTTAGGTTTGGGCGGTCTCAAGGGTGGTTTAAGTCCGAATTCAGAGGCTAAAGAAGGAGGCTTAAGGATATTAGCTATGCTTTGTTGGTTGTTTTCAAGGGCAAGGTCCATGGGGGTTCTGTTTTTGGAGTCAAATATTTTCCTGGTAGCTCCTTTTAAAAGCAGGTTTCTGATGATTCTTGACTGCCCAGAAATAGTAGCTAAGTGCAAAGGAGTGTGTCCGTCGTGGTCTTGGTGGTCAGGAAAACTTCCCCAAGAAAGCAGTAAACCAGTTGCTATGTCACATCCCATGTAAGCAGCCCAGTGCAAAGGAATTCCTCCTTTTTCGTCAACTTCGTCAAACTTCAAGCCTTGCTCTTTCAAGTAAGCTAGAATCAAAGCTTGGTCTCCTTGGGCTGCTACGTGCATCAACCCTAAGCCTTGCTTGTTTCTGGCATAAATGTCTCCACCCACTTCCAGTAACCTTTTGAGTATTTTCAAGTAGCCTTTAAAAGCTGCAAAGTGCAAAGGTGTAAAGTGCTCGTCAGTGACTGAGTTAACCCAGAACTTTAGTTTTTCTTGGTGGCCTTCAAAATTGGACTCCACGTACTTTATGAGAAAGTCAATAACAGAAAAGTTTCCATTGAGGCTGGCTATGTGCAAGGCAGTGTAGCCTCTGGAGTCCTTGCACTTGTAAGGTTCGATTCCTGACCTTTTCAAGATCCTGTATATAGCTTCGTTGTCTGGGTTGTATATGGAGGCAATGAAGTTCTTTTCTTCAGACATTAAATATAAACTTTAAGTATAAAAGGTTAGTTTGAGAGTTACTTCCAGAGCACTGTTAGTCTAGAGGTTAGGATGGGTGCCTTCCAAGCATTCGACCCGGGTTCGAGTCCCGGACAGTGCATTTTTGTTGAGCTGAGTTTCTGCTTTTAATAAATATGTTAACTAGGGCAGCTAGAAAGCGGGGTTGCACCAGCGAAGACCCCCCTGCAAAGAAATCGAAACCTAATACTCAGAAGTTAGTTATAGAGTTCAAAAAGCCCCTAACCAACACAGAGAGTTCCCAAGAAACTCAACGACCTAATTCTAAATGCATTGAGAACTTTAAAAAGCTAAAAAACGAACTTAAAGAAAACTCTGAAATCAAAAGCCCTTTTAAGCACACCACTTCAAAAAAACTCGAACTTAAAAGCGACAAAGAAGCTAAGTGGAAATGGCTAGGAAAGCCCGAAATCAAAATAAACAGAGGCAACAAACAGTTGGTTTTCTACGAAAAAGCACTTGACTCAGTATCTGGGATAGAAATAGAAGTTGGCTCTATCGTTAAACTTAAGCAGCTTGCTGTAAAAGGGCACTACTTAGCCCAGATTACTTTTCTTTACGAAGAAGAAACCAAAAAGAAAGCTGAAGTCAGACTTTTCTACCACAAAAAAGAAGAGTATATAGAAACCCTTGAGTACTACATCATATCCCTTAAAAAAGTCATAGAAGTCATAGACTCCGAAGAGTTCTGTGCAAGCAAACTAAAAACTAAAAACAACTCACTGCAGCAAGTAGAAGACGACGAAAACTCCCGACTAGAAAGGTCACTTAACCACAGCAGACTTTACCTAGAACTTTTCCACCACAGAAACCCTTTGCTGAGGGCAATAGCACTTTTAACTCTTTCTTCAGTGCCCTCAAAACTAGTAGGTCGCGAGCAAGAAACCTCCCAAATACTTGAGTTTCTAGAAGCTGGGATCAAAAGCAGAGGTTCTAAGTCCTCTCTTTACATGTGTGGAATGCCTGGCACAGGCAAGACTGCTACCTTCTTATACGCAGTTTCGACTCTCCAGAACTCAGACAAAAGCTTCTTGTTCGTCCATGTGAACTGCATGAAACTAGCTAAGCCTAACGAAATCTACACAGTAATCCACCAAGAAATCTTTGACTCAAAAAAGCACCCCAACGCTTCTTTCAAAGCCTTAGACAACTACGTAAAAAGCTCTAAGAAAAAAACTCCAGTAGTCATTCTGTTAGACGAACTAGATGCACTTATAAACCGGAAACAAGACGTAGTGTACAACATCTTTAACTGGAGTACACTGAAAGGGTCTAGTTTCATAATCACAGGAATTGCTAACACTATGAATCTTTCAGAGCGGTTTATTTCGAAGGTAAGCAGTCGTATGGGCCGCAAACAGTTAGTGTTTTCTCCTTACAGCCGCAGAGAACTTGAAAATATCATTACTAAAAGACTCGAAGACACTTTGGTGTTTGAAGAAGAAGCTATAATATTCTGTTCAGCCAAAGTAGCTTCTTACTCTGGAGACGCTCGAAGGGCATTCCAAGTTTGCAAGCGAGCAGCTTTCCTTGCCTTCGAAGCCAAAGACAAAACTGTGAACATGGGACACGTCCAAAAAGGGTTTTCGCAGTTGTTTGCTTCAAGCTACGTTTTGGCTATTCCCAAACTGCCCTTTTACCTAAAGGTGTTTTTGATATGTTTGTGTATGGACCTTAAGAACAACATGAGTGAAAGCTGCAGTTTAGCGAGGGTAAGAACTCGCATTAACGACAGTAGTCTTTTACAGGGAAAAGAAGGCCTCAGTATTTTAGAAGCCGAAGAAATTGCTAACAGACTTTCAAGCCTCAGAATCTGCAGTAGGGACAAACAAAACGTTAGGTTAGTTATTTCCCCTGACGAAGTGCTTCAAGGCCTTAAGTCCGACTTCCAGTTTTCTGACGCTGTAAGGATTTTAAGTGGTTCTTAATCAAATAATAAATGTTTATCAAGGAAATAGTTATTGAAGGCTTTAAGTCCTACAAAAAACGAACTATTATATCTGGGTTCCACAGTCACTACAACGCCATCAGAGGCCGCAACGGAAGTGGCAAGTCTAACATACTAGATGCGATATGCTTTGTCTTAGGAATTTCAGACCTCAAAAGAATAAGAGTAAACGTTTTGGCACAACTCATCTACAAGAGCGGCCAGGCCAACGTTAAGAAAGCCAATGTGACGATTATATTCGACAACTCAGACAAAAGCAACTCACACCCAAAATACTTAAACAAAGACAGCATTTCAATTAGAAGAGAGTACTCTATACAAGGCCAGTCTAAGTACTCTATTAACGGAACTCGAGTTACCTTAGAAAATCTGAAAGACTTTTTGTTTAAGTGCGGACTTAAAGTAGACAAGCACAACTTTTTGATAATGCAAAACAAAATCCAAGAAACCATTTCAAAGAAAGAAAAGGAAATTCTAGAGATGGTTGAAGATGCACTAGGTATAAGTGACTACACTCGTTCTAGGGAAAAATCCGAGAGAGAGTTTGAAAGGAAAGAAAAGAAACTCAGTGAAATCGACAATAAGATAATAAACGAAGTCACCTCTGGACTTGATAAGCTTTCTAATTATGAAAAAGAAAACAAAAAACTTGAAGACAAGAGAAAAAGAGCAGATGAAATCAAACTTGATCTTGCTTGCTTTGAGTACTTTTCTAAAAAAGCAGACCATGAACAGTACCAAATAAGCTTTAGGAGGTACGCTGAAAAACTCGAACTCAAGCAAGAAAACCGCAACAAACTTAGTTTAGAACTTAACAACTTAGAAGCCGAAGAAAAAGCTCTAGACCCACAGACAGATGAATCTCTTGAGCATAAAAAAAACAAACTAAGAAGTATTGAAGAAAGCATTAACAAACACCAATCCCTAAACCAAGGACGATTGGAAGAGATTCGTTCTATGAAAGCTGACATTGAAAAATTAGAAGCGGAATCTAGTTTTTTGCTTAAACGAAAAAATAAGCTTCAAAAAGACCTTGGGAACTCCAAAAACACCCTTGAAGCACTCAGCACCTCAGTTGAACAAAAAGCAGTGGAACTAGAAGCTCTAAGAGGAGGACTTCAGGCACACTCAGCAGCTGCTTTCAAAAAGAAACAACATGAACAAGTGATAACAGAAGTGAGCAACCTAAGGAGCAAAATGCACCAAATCCAAAACAAACTCAGCAAAAAGAACCGAAAGTTAGGAGAACTAAGTAATTGTCAAGAGAGAATCCAAAAACTAGATGCCGAAGTTTACACTCTCCAAAACGAACTTAAAGAAATGAGCAATATCGACCCAAGCACAGCTAGAGAATACCAAAAAAAAATAACTGACTACAAAAACTCACAAGGAAGAATAATCCAAGAACTGCAATCTGTTGAGTTTCGAAAATTCAGTTTTTTAGGTAAGCAGATCCCTGGGTTAATGGGTTACTTAGTTGAGTTAGTGAGGCTAAAAAACAAAAAGTACTCAAAAGCTTTAGAAGTAGGAGCAGGTTCAGCACTGCTGGCCTTAGTAATGAGTAACCAACAATCCGGAAAGCAGCTTATAGATAGGAACCCCCAGAAAAGCCTTAGAGTGTTTCCTAACGACAGAATGAGACCTTTTTCGATTGACAGCAGAATCACTCAGGAAATACAAAAAAGGTTTGAAAACAAAGCAAGACTTGCCTTGGACTTAATTGACTACAAACCAGACTTTTACAACAGTGTGAGTAGTGTTTTTGGAGGGTTTTTTGTGTGCGAAAACAGACAAGTTGCCAGAGCAGTGGCTTTTGATTTCAAACAGAAAGCTATAACTCTAGAAGGCGATGTGTACGAGCCAAGTGGAACAATGTCAGGGGGTTCAAGTTCGCAGAGGTCTATTTTTGAGCTTTATAACCGAATTTTGAAGCTTAAAAAAGAAAGGTATGAAAACGGCCAAGCAATTAACAGGTATGAATCTGGGTTAGAAGAGTTAAACACACTCCAAAACAGACGGTTGAATTCAGAACAAGATTTAGAAACTAAGCACAAACAGTTACTTAAGCTAAAAGCAACCCAAACCAACTCAGAAGAACTCAATGCACAAATAGTTGAACTCGAAGCTCAAAAGCAAAAGTGTCAGGATGAACTAAGTGAAAAACTCCAAGAAGAACAAACTCTGAAAATAGGAGTCAACTCCAAAAAACTAAACTTGCCAAATGAAATCAAGAAACTAGAAACTGAACTGAAACGACTCGAAAACTCCAAATTCGAAACAAAAAAGACTATAGAAACCCTTGACCTAGAAACCAAAAAAGTAGACAAAAGAACTCAAGAAATTCCTCAAGAATTCCGCCACAAAACAGAGGAACTCAAAGCTTCCGAAGAAAAACAAACACAACTAGAGGAAGAAATAATTAAGCTAAGCAATATTTACGAACGCAAGAAAAACCAAGTCAACGAGATCGAAGAAAAGAACCGAGAATTTTCCCAGAGAAAAGAACAAATACTAAAAGACAAAAAAGAAAACGAAAAAGAGACTCAAACAAACGAAGGAGAAATTAAAAGACTAGAGAAAAAAATAAGCGATATTCAAAAAGACATTGAAAGAGTGTCAACTGAACTCTATGAAATCTTAGAAAAAAACCCAAAAGTTAAACAAATTAAGTTTGAAGTAAATGAGTTTGATTCAGAATCGAAAATAGAAGAATTAAAAAAACTTAAAGAAGAAATAAAACTTTTGGAGTCGACTTATTCCTTCTTAGACTTGTCTCAAGTTCAAAAACTCCAACAAGAAGGATCGGAACTTAAAGAAAAAAGACTCTTACTTCTAGAAGACTTAATTAAGATCACTGAAAAAATCTCAGAATTAAACTACAAGAAATACAAACTCTTAGAAAATTGCTTTTCGAAAGTTGTCCAAAAATTAAGTGAGATATTTGGAAGCTTAGTTAGGAACGCAAAAGTTGAGCTTATTCCTGAGTACGGAAAACCACCCAAAAATAACCAAAACCTAGAAATTCTCAACAAAATAAAGCTAGATCTAGAAAAATTTATGCCAAAAGATAGATTTCACGAGCTTCCGACCATAAAAGAAAGGATCGATCGTGCAATCAAACTTGAAGAAGATTACTTAGAAACTGAAATAATCGTAGGGTTAAAGTTCGGAATTGAACTCAACGGAATCAAAAAAGCAAGCTTGAACGAACTAAGTGGGGGCCAAAGAAGCTTATTTGCCCTAGCGTTTATTTTTTCGCTTCAAAAACAAAGACCTTCACCTATTTACATCCTAGACGAAGTAGACGCTGCTTTGGACATGTCATACACAGAAAACATTGCCAGCATGATAAAAAACAACTTTCAAGAGTCCCAGTTTTTAGTAGTTAGTTTGAAAGAAGAAATGCACATGAAAGCAAATGTTCTGTTTGACATAAGTTACTCCGAGGAAACCAGTAAAGTCCAGGTAACCAACTTAAGTAGCTAAGTATAAAAGGTTAGTTTGAGAGTTACTTCCAGAGCACTGTTAGTCTAGAGGTTAGGATGGGTGCCTTCCAAGCATTCGACCCGGGTTCGAGTCCCGGACAGTGCATTTTTATAACTAAGTTCTATCAAACAAGTTAAATTATTTCAGATAAGTTCCCTTCGTTCTGTAAGACAGCTTCTCCTTCTCTAGATAAGTCTACTTTAAATTCTTTAAACTTTCCATCAAACGCCAATGCCACTAACAGCTCGTTTCTCAAAATAGCAATGTACTTGCCAGTGAAACCAGTCCTTGCCACTATATAACTCCTTGAAGTTTCAAACGAGTCCCGGTAAGAACTAGGCACAATGTAACTTGCAGCGTTGTAAATCGAACTGCGCAGCATGCTGCCCCAAGAATTAGTAACTTCTACCTGTCTGGACAAGTTGTACACATGTATAGTTCCAGTGTCGCTGCAGCTTACCACGGAGTCACTCTCCAGTGAAAAACTCAGGTCGTAGGTCTGGGCATTCATCATTCCCCTTTTAAAAGTAAACAACTTTTGGGCTTCAGGCACAGAGAAAACCCTAATCACAGTGCCTTTTTCGGAAGCACTTGCACACATAGTTCCTTCTGAGTTGATAGAAACAGCAGCAAGGGGGGATTTGTGGGCTGCGACTTCGTTGCACATGTACATGTTGAAGCAGTCGAAGATCTGGAGGTGGCCTCTTTCTTCACTGGCGGGGTAGACTAAGTAGCAAGACGAGTGAGAAGGCGAGAGTGCTGCTAATCCTAAAGGATTATGCACAGTGTGGATAGTTTTCTGTGTCTTCATAGTAGTAGTGTCGTAAATGTAAATGCTGTCGGCTAGCACCGCAACAATTCGCAACCGATTGGACCTTACAGCCAAAATGGTGTCTTGGAAAGCAGTTTCACAAATAGGAGTGCGTTCTTGCAGGTTGTAAATAGTAAGTCGTCTAGGAGAGTAGGCTGGAAGCTCTCCCGCTCCCACTAAAGCTAGCAAGTGAGAAGACTCGTAAGCTTCGACTATCTTAAAATTGCCCATTAGTTCTTTATGAATTAGTTCTAGTGGGTAGAGTCTAAATACTTTAAAGCCTGAACTAGTCCCCATAGTCAACAGGTCTTTTTCGTGATTGAAGCTCAGGTGCAGGATCTCTTCTTTTTCCATTTATATTTAAATTAGTATAGTACTTAGATTTCAACTATGTCTGAGTTCCTGGTCCACTCTTCGAAGGATTCTGTAGTTAGCACTAAAGAGTGCCTCATTTCTCTGACTTTCCTTTCTTTGTTTTTGACGATTAAAGCTTGTGAGTTTTGCACTTCGTACTTATTGCTCAGTTCTTGACTGTTGGAGTCTATCATGCACTTGTGGTTGCGTCTTCCTAACAAAAGAGGTAGTTGAGCGTCCCTTAGAAGAGAAGTGTCGAACTTAAAAGGGTAAGACTCGTTGTCTAAGTAATTGTCTAGAATGTGGACCTTGTGGCTAGTTTGGAAAGTGAAAAAAGAAGAAGTTTTACGCATTTTTTTGCGGCAGTCTATGATTCCTTGGCACTCTTCACTGAAAGAAACTACGGTTTCTAAGCCATTACTGTTGGAGTCTAGTTTGTCCATTTCTTTATCAACGCCAGTTTTGAAGAACCTTCTTAGTTTATCAACGTAATTCTGATTAGTATTGAACCTTTTCTTGTTAGTTAAACAAATCAAGTGGTCAGGGTCTTTGAAATCATGAGTTAGTGTGTTAAGCACTGTCATGATTTCGTTTATGTTGGTGGCTTCTAGAAGTTTCTGTCTTCCGTTCCAAAGTATAGCTAGTCCTACCTGCATCAGGTAAACATTTCCTTTTACAAACAGAATGTCCCATATCCTAACTAGCACATTCTCAGGAAAGCTGTAAGAGTACATGCAGATGAACCACTGCACCACAAAGAAACTAGCTTCTACTTTGATTTCTTTAAAGTGATAGTACACCTCAGGAACTGCTTTTTTGAGAAGGTAGTTAAACACCTTTTGGTCAACAACAACTCCTGTCATCACCGAGAAGTAGTCAATTGGCAGCAAAACTTCTACAATATGTGCCATTATCCAAAAACTTTGCTCCTGAGTGAACCCCAAAGACAACAGCCGCCCTGCAATAAAGTTCATTCCTTGACAGTACCCAATGTTGGGGTTCCTGTATGAGTACGCGACTAGCACGTTCCTCAAAGACTGGATAGTTGCGTTTTTGATGAAAAATTCCTCTTGGGGAAAAGTGCGCCATAGGTCTTTGTCTATCTGTGCCGTAAAGTTAGTTTCGACGTTTCTGTGGATTTCCAGTATTGTGGAGTAATACGTAGGATTTGAACGAATGCACATGTTTGCTCCTGTAGCTTCTAGCCAAACTAGCTTTCTTTCTTCGTAGTAAGGACCGTTTGTCATAGCATTGATGAGGAATTCCTTGTTTTGGGGAGTAATCCCGTTGGTTTGCAAGTCTTGAATGAGTTCTTTTTTATCCATTTAGGGTTTATTAGTTGATTTATATCACAACCTCATCTGGCTGGCGTTTGGACTTAGACCGCTTTTGGTCTTCCCAGACATTTTTCAAGTCTTGTTTGACTTCTTCACTTTCTGCTAAGTTCTGAGCTAGAGTCAGAAGTTTTTCTTGGATCCTTTCAACTTGGGACTCAAAGTTCTGGAGTTTTTTGTTTTGGTAGTCGATGTTCCTTTCAATCGTGTTGTACTGTTTAACTATTTCTCCTCCAGGTTGAGTAATTGAGTCAAAGATAGTTTTGAAAGTCTTCATTATAGGGTGACTTCTGGACAGTGAAGACTGGGCTTCTGAGCCGTTTATAGCTGCAGGGTCCAAAGTTCCGTCTTCTTGCACGTAGTGGGGAGGAATTTCTCCTCTAATGACTCTTTCAGAGAGTTCGAAGTTGCCTGCTTCTTCACATGCAATCATAGCTTTGAGTTTGTTGATCATTGAAGCTATTTGGCCACTGCCTTTTCTCCTGCTTTCTCTGGATTTAAGAATCACTCTGCAGACTGCAGATTTAAACAAGTTCCGACTGTAGTCGTTTTGGGGGTCAACTGAGTAAAAGTCCAATACTTCTGGAAACTCCTCACTTGCTTTGAGGTTTGCCTTGATTTTATTAACTTCTCTTTTGAAGTCAGAGTTTTCTCTAGCTAAGTTTTCGATAGTTTCTAGTTTCAAAGCATAAACAGTAGTGGCTTTCATAGCTTTGCACTGGAGTTCTTGCACTCTGTTGCTTAGGGCGTAGTAAGGCTGCAAAAGGGTTCCTTGTTCTAAAAACTTAAGAACTATTTCTTGAGGGTAGTCTCCGATTGAATGGGTTTCTGCAAAGTCGTCAATTCTTTTGCTGCCTATAGTGCCCTTTTCGTTAGCAACAGGTACCAGTTCAGCTTTCTTTTTTAAGAACTCAGCCATTAAGATGTCAAAGTTGTAGTTGGAAAAGTCTTCTAGTCTAGAGTTCTTTTTAGGTACTAAGGGAGGCTTTTCAATTCCTGAGAGTCCTGCGTTGTTTTTTAGAAGATGCAAATGCTTCTCATTGATTGTCACAGAAAGTTCCAGTTCCCCTTCTGCCACAATGTACACTGCATTCACAGAATCTCCTGGCTTAAACAAGTAATCTCCTTTTTGGAGTTTATGAATGTCCATGAAGTAAATCAACTCGTTGAAAACGTTTGAAGGTAGCAAGTTGAAGTAGTCTCCTTGTGACAAAACACTTAAAACAAACTGCTTCCATTCGTCGTTGTACACGTCTGTACAGCTTCGGAACCTGTGCTCTAGATCTCCGTAGTTAGACAACAGAACTTCGTAATCCTTTTTATTGAGTCCAGCAATTGTGCAGTAACCAACTGACTCTACATTAGCTGTCCTCAGAGTGTTGTATATCACTCCAATTTCTCCAAAGTGAGCACCTTCGCTTAAGTAGCAAACAAACTTCTTTTCTTTGTACCTGTTGGTTACAGTGATCTTTACTTCTCCGTTAACTAAGAAGTAAAGAGACTTTGCCTGAGTTCCTTCAGTAATGATTTCTTCTTCAGGTTTAGCAAAGCAGTTATTGAGTTTGCTCAGAAGCATGTCAGTCAAGTTGTCTTCTGAAAGCAGTATGTAGTTAGAAGAAATTATTGGTTCGTATATCTGGGAAGAAACTTTTTGCTGCAAAGAAGGAGAAATGAACTTTTGGAAGGTTTCGTACTCTTCTTGGGCACTTAAAGAACTCTGAGTAGAAGTAATGTAGTCCAGGATCTCGTCCATTAAGTTCTGAGGAAGGTTCATGTTGTGCATAGTAGTTAAGGCGCCGTCAAGAATTTCTTGAAACTGAGTTTGGCGTCTGTTTAAGTTAGACATAAGCACAGCCATTTCTCCAAACAACACAGCAGTAATCAAAGCCCCCACAATAAACATAATGCAGGCATAAATTGCTTGCAAAGAGTTCCTAGGGCCTACTTCTCCTCCAGTAAGTAACCAAACAGCGTGGTAAAAGCAAGTGAAGTACTTAGTCCAAATGTCACTTTCGTAAAGCCGAGTAGTTCCAGTCAGGAAGTCAGGCACAGGAACCCACTCTTCTTCAGATTTAATCAGTAAAAACCAAATGCACCCTGTGAAGTGGACCCACATAATCAAGTAAAGAGTGAGTTGCAGCAGTTTCATAGTGGCTTTAATGTCATCCCTGGTTCTGGTGTACCTTATGATTCTTCCTATTCGAAGGATCCTTATCAGTTTGAACAAGTCTGACATTTGGATGATCTCAGAGCCACTTTCTAAGTCAGAAAACATCACTAAAAAGTTGTCAATGGGTACTGAAGCAGCCAAGTCCAGCCAAAAAGACCCCCTTAGGTACTTTCTACGTATGGCTTTTTTGTTAGTAACTTCTTCTCCTGAAGAGTCTATGTAAGTAGTAAAAAAGTTCAAACCAATGTCTACTAAAAACACGCAGTCAATCAGAGTGTTTATAAAGAAAAAAGTTAAATCTTTTTCAGTGTAAAATGCCACGAAAAATGGCACTGTGAAGCAGTTATACAAAGCTAGAACCATAACAAGGAGGTCCCACTTAATTCTGAAAGGCCTGCTGATTCTAATCAGATTAGTTTCTATCTCAGAGGTTTGGGGGACTTCTACATCTTCGATGAACTCAGTTGGAAAAGAGTCTTCAGTAATGTAACTTTCGTCAGGATTGAAGGTAGTGGTAGGAGTTTTTTGGGTGCTGGAGGAGTTCTTGCTTTTGTTTTTAAGCACTTGCTCAGATTCTAAAACTGGAAGTACCTTGTTCCGAGCGAGTTCCTTATAAATCCTCATATTTAATTATTGAATTCCCACCTTAGTGTAATCAACCATGGGTCTGGCTTTTTTAAGGAATTCTTTGAAGTTAACTCCTGCTTGGAATTTGTACCTAGGACTTACAGGCGACAACTGGGTGCTTTTAAAAGTTTTAAAAGTCTTTTTAGTTGGCTTTTGAGGGGCCCTTTCTCGAGAAGTGTTGGGCTTGGTTCTTTCTACTGAGTAAGTTTCATTGAATTTTCTTGACAAATAAATCTGCTTGTAAGAATTAGGCCGTGGAGGCGGAGAAAAAACTCTTGCGGGAAGAGAAGCTGAAGAAGTGTTGTGGAGTGTCTTCCCAATAATTCTAGGGTGGAAGGTGCACCCTTCAAGTTCACTTGCCTTTTTTTTTTTGCGCTGAGTGTCTATTTTGTATTGACGCTGAGTTAGCCAAAACTCATTGCGTTCTTCAAAGTCCATGTCGAGCAAGTCAGGTGGTTCCTCGTGCTCTAAAACTTGGGGTCTTTCCATAACGGCTTTGCGCAGTGCTTCAATAGACTCTCTGGGGTTTCTGGCTGACTGTGCTCTGGGAGAGTTTTTTCTTCTAGGAATTTTGAGTGTTTGGATTTTTGGCTCTTCATTGACACCAGCTTCTTTTTCTAGTTCTGAAAGAGAAATGACTGAGTGCTTGATTGGTTTTTTGCGTGCAAACCTGCTTTTGGCAAGTACTTCTTTTAGGTTCTCTTGGTTAGACCTGGGAGTTTGCGCTATAGCTTTAGAAGCAGGGTTGATAGAAGGGGTTTCTTGGAGTTGGGATATTTCTTTAGCTTGCATTTGAGCTCTTAACTGGGAGAGTTTGGTTTGGGACTGTTTGTACTTGTGCATAAGGGATTCTTCTATCTTTTGGGAATTCACTCTGGGAGGAGACTTTTTTACTCTAGGTGGACTTGTAGGAATGTTTTTTTCAACTCTCCTGACAGCTGAGTCTTGGAACAGTCTTTCAAACACGTCTTTACGAGTGGGTTGGTAACTACTTTGTGAACCCCTTGCAGACATTATATATCTAATTAGATAAATAAATTGGATCATTATTTAGAAGACCCTACAATCTTTTTTGTCCTTCTTAGAAGACTTTGACTTTTGAGGAGCATCCATTTGTTGCTGTCTAGCTCGTTGGGCAGCAGTTTCCATTTCGCTTTCAACACTAGGTATGTTTGCAGGCATGCTTTCAAAAGCAGGACGCTCTCTCTGGTTTTTAGGAGTTTCCACCTTCATAGACATTCCTGTGCCATACACACTAATGGCTAACTTCTTGGTCTGCATGTAGTTAGAAAGGAACTCATCTACAAGGATGCCGTTGACTTGTTCTTTGTAGTTAAACGAAGGGTGGTCTGAGTAGCCTTGGACTACGTTAGTTCGCTTAATGCCTAACCCTGGGAAGTGGTACTCACAGTACACGTTATTAGCCCAAGACTGGGGCAAGTTCCAAGCTTCACTGATTTCTACTCTGAAGTTAATGAACGCCCCTACAAGTTCTTCAGGAGTTTCAGGGCCTTCGTCTAAAGCCACTCCGTCTTCATCTACAGGGATAATATTCATCCTCAAGAACCCTGCGTCGCCTCCTGTTGTAGAAATGATCAAGATGTCAAACGGGTTGTCGAAAAGCAAACCTAAGGGCTTCAAAGAATAGTACCCTTTTCCAAGTAAGTTTTCTTCAGGGGGGTCCCATAAAGGGTCTTCGTCAGGTGAAGGTTGGCCCATTTCATCAACCATTTCTCTCAGCATGCAAAGTCTGTCCTCAAACTTGTCGGTGTCCCAAAGCCAAATTAACCCGTAGTCAGAGTTTACAACTTCGACTTTAAGTTCTTTTTCCCAATTTTCAGGTTCAAGATCTTCTTCCTTTTCAACCTCGTCAGGAAGGATGTTCATAATTACCACGTTGAACTTCACGTGCCTTCCCAAGTCACTAGCAATCAAAGAAGCTTCATTTGCAAGTGGAAACAGCTTAGCGAGTTTGGAGTGCATTTGTCTTTTTTTGGAAGGTTCGAGTTCCTCAGACTGCTTTCTTTCTTGAGGTCCAGGATGTTGGGGTTCCTGCATTTGGGCTTGTGTTTGAGGAGGGAGTTGTTTTTCCATGTTGGCTTGCTGAGCATCAGTTTTTTCCTGCATTGCAAATTCATAGTCAAGGTCAGGTTCCTTTAACTCGCTTTCAGTTCCAGGAACTTTAAACAAAAACACAGTGCTTGTTCCTATTATAATTCTATCAAAGTGACTAAGCACTGTGGGGGATGTTACTTTTTGGCCGTTTACAAAAAGGTACTCAGAGCAGGTTTCGTCAATAGGAGAAATAGCGATTTGTTCTTCTTCGTTTTTGTCAAATGTGCAGTGTCTAGGTCTGACACTAGAACTTGAAAGAACAATGTCTGCAGGTGGGTCTGCGTTCTTGCGCCCTACTACAATAGGAACACTGTTAAAGTTGTAAATGACTCTTCCTGAAAGCTGGGGGTCTTCGTTTAAGTTAGTCATGTGGGGGCCTGACTTGTCAATTTCGGGTTCAGCTTCTTCGTCAACTAACCTTCTTTTTTGTTCCCAACTCATCATTTGTTCCCTTGCAAAGGCTTCGTTAGACTCAAGTTTTTCTTGGAGTTCTTTTAGGCGTTCAAGTCCTCCAGCTTGGTCTATGAGCTTTTTGAGTTCGGTGTTTTCTTCTTTGAGTTCTCTAATTACTTTGTCTTGCACTGACTCGTTCACAACGGCGTGGTTCTTGATCTTTTTAGCTCTGTCAGCGTACCTAAGAGTGCTTAAGGTTTCTTCGTAGTTTACAGTTGCAGGGGAAAGAGCGCATACCATCACAGTTTTACTATTGCCTCCCAAAGCATTGGATAGAATCCTAGTCAACGCAGAGTCTCTGTAGGGAACTACGATGTTCTTCTTTCCAGTCGATCTGTCTGCTAAAGCTTCAATCACACTTCCAAGCACCACTAAGGACTTGTTAATTGCACACCCTTCTTTCAAACGATCTCCTGTAGCTCCAGTCTGGCCTGCTTTTTCACTCCCTGCCAAGTCAACTAAGTTGATCACACTTAGCTTTTCAGACTTAACGTCGCCTTCATAGTCTATTTGCTTGAACTCAATGGTGAAGATAGTGTGTGCTCTGCTGCTAGTGGCGTTCATCTGAGTAGCACCAATGCTTCTGTTGGTGTTTCCAATTTCCATTAGTTTTTCAATTTCCTCATAACTACTCACAGGGTGTTTCGAAAGGCTGTCCACAAAAACCCCCACGACTTTGTTTTCTCTGATCTTCAAGCCTCCCTGAGGTCTTTTTTGCACAGGAACCAGCAAGTCCTGGATTCTTTCGTTGTAAATTTCAAGCATGCTCACAGTGATTTCGTAGCCTTTGTTGGGGCCACTAGTGGCGTCTACGCGCTTGAATATTTCATCGGAAGCAATAGGTATGATTCCTTTGTTGACTCCGTACCCAACCATAGAGTAGGATTTTCCTGAACCGGTTTGTCCGTAGGCAAAAAGACAGCAGTGGTAACCTTCCCAGGCGTTGTCCAGTACCTGCTGCCCAAGTTGCTCATATACATACTGTTGGTCTGCGTACTTGTCTCCTGCTGCTTTAAGGTACCCATCTTCCATCTCTTCAAACCCATCATGAGACCAAAGCGAGTAGTCGAAAGTGAAATCTCGGGTGTTTCCCGTGTTTACGTCAACTAAGGAAGTGGTTCCTCCGTTCATCTTCACACAAAGTTTGGCTCCCATTTCCTTTTCTCGGTTGTTGAAGGGTCTTACCCGCACTGCTACTTTCACGCTCATTTTTATTTATTTCTCGACAGTTCCAAATGGAAATCATTCGAACCTTTTAAATTAATTTCTTAGGGTGTTAGTTCTTAGAAGTCATTGCCGTTTCTGCATCTTCTTCCGACCCGCTGTTGGCTTTTAGGCTTTTTTCAAGTGTAATTGAAGGCATCAGTCTGTTGGACCTTGAGTAAACCCAACTTCTGATGCCTGAAGGAGTAGTTAACTCGCCGATTTCTTCTTTTTGGAACTTTTCACAGAAGTAATTTTTTGACACAGAAGCTTCTTTGTCCGGTGTTCCACAAAACGCACCTAAAAGCATAGGTAAGGCTCGGGGCAGCAGACTCTGGAGTTTGTCCTGGTACTTCAGAACGTCTTGTTCTGACACTTGCGGTTTCGGAACTGCCAAGTCACTCACTAAAAGGGGAAGTTTGTTAATACTCAAGTCAAGCATGAGTTCTACAAGTCCTGAAATGGTTTCTACAGAAACACTCCCAGCGTTATCTTCATCAGTAATCTCAAAAAGAAGTCTGGCTTTATTATAAGGAGTTCCACTTGACAAAAGAATTCCCAGAACCAAAACTTGGTTTAACGGTAAAAGGTCGTTGGACTTAAGCTGCTCATAGAACTTCTGAAGGTTTGGACACACCACTGACTGGTTGTCTCTTATCTTAAGGGATGAAACCACTCCTTCCCAATGACTGGAATTTATAAAACCCTGCTTGTTGTACTTGCGCAGAATGAAGTCAGTGTAGCTGCAGCTGTGCTTTACAAAGTGTAACTCGTACTCCATAGCAACTATAGCTTTTTCTTCTTGAATAAGGTCTTTCCTTGAGGACCCACAACCCATTTTTATTTATACTCAAGACTTTTCGTTATAGTTACTTTAAGGGAAAGCGCGCTTAGTCATAATGGTGTAGAAGTCTTCTCTGGTGATTTCGTGTCCGTTAGAAGCGGCTCTTTCAAGCATTTCGTTGAGTTCGTCTACAGACATAGTTTCACCAAGTTCTTTAGCAACCCTCCTAAGGTTGTTTAGGTTAACTGACCCAGTCTTGTCGTCATCAAACAAATCAAAGATTTTGTCGATGCCTGTTCTGCTTTCCTTGTCTCCTAGTTTATCTGTGATTGCGTCAAGAAACGTCTCAAAGTCAATGGCCGTTCCAAGCTTGTCAAGGTCTGCAATCATTGCGTAGATCGTAGGGTTCTTTGACTCGAAGCCCAAAGACTGCATAGCAGCCCTGAGCTCTTTGGGGTCAATGGTTCCTGACCCATCAGTGTCGAAAAGGTTAAAGGCTTCTTTGATTTCTTCAATCTCGTCCTCAGTGAGTCCACGGCGCTCAGCTCCACGTCTGCCGCCTGGTGACTTGCTCCTAGAAGCACCCGCTCTTGAACTTTCGTAGTACCCTCGCCGCATATTTAAATTTTAATGGTATCAAATTGAAAAAATTCTTGCTGTTTTGTCTGCAGAAGTCGAGAGGAGTATTGGCAATGAAGGGTGCCACTTAGTACTCACAATCCTTTCCATGTGGGGCTCCAGTTTAAATACACTGCCTTCAGTGATGTTTACCAGTCCAATGCTTGAATCGAAAGACCCGGTAGATAGCCACTGTGCGTTGCATGAAAAGTCCACACTCCTGCATTCTCCAGAGTGGTAAGTGTACTTGCTGTAAAGTTTTCCTGCAGTCAGCTCCCACAAACTCACTACCCCATCGCAGTGACCTACTGCTGCTAACTTGTCTTCAGGAAACTGCATTGAGTCCCTTCGGTACAGCTGTGCTATTTTAGACTTGGTTTCTGCACGCAGTTGCTCAGCTGAACTGTTAATGCTTACACTGTTCATTTCCGAAAAGCCTTCAGCGTTAAGAGCCAAAGCGCACTTTTGCTGGCGCAGATCCCAAATCCGCAGGGTTCTGTCAGTTCCGCCTGAGCAAATATAACTACCGTCTCCTGAAATAGCAATGCTGTAAATAGATCCTTTGCCTTTTAGGTTTTGGTAGCACTGGCCTGTTTCAGTGTTCCAAACTTTGACGTCAGTGTCCACAATTCCTCCAGACAGCAGTATTTTTTCGTCTACTGGATGAAAAGCCAGGGCCCTGACTGTGCCTGAGTGGCCTGTAAGTGTTCGTTCTTTTATCTGGGGAAGTTCTGTTTCTCCAGTAAGGTACCTACCGTTGGAGTAAATTACTGTTTCAGAGTTGGTTTCTTGAATGCCTAAAAAGTCTGGACAAGTAACTAAACGGATGGTTTTGTCGTTAGAACCAGAAGCTATAAAAGTTCCTTCACGCGACCAGTCTACGCAGTAAACTGAACCGTAGTGCACGTTCTTCATTTCAAAAACTACATCTATGTACTGTTCTCTTCCTTGTTGTTCGTTGTAAATCAGTCCATCTACAATGTTGTGCAGGGAACAAATTTTAAGTGACTTAGAGTTAGTTCCCAACACAAAGTAGTCTCCGTCAGAGTTGAAGCAACAAGCCCTTATAGGTTGGACGTCCTTGACCTGGGCGATTTCCCTCATGTAACTTGGGTCAAAGGAGTTCATAAGTTCTTGTGAAGTAGGAACGCATTCTTGTTCTGCTTCGTCTTCTAAGGTTTCTTCAATTTCTTCTTCGATTTCTTCCTGTGTGTCTTCGTTAGGAATGTCCAGCGCTTCTATAAAAACTCTTTTGTCCTCCTCTTCTTCTTCAGCTGTTTTAGTTTCTTCTAGTTCTTCTTTGCTTACGTTCCAACTTACGCTTTTTTTGACTCTGTCAGTTCCAGAACTCTCGTTGAGGTCTGAAAACTGTCTAGGCTCAGGTTCAAAGTTAAGTGAGTACCTGGAAGGTTCTGCAGGTTGCTTTTTCAAAGGGAACCCTCCAGACTTGTAAATCAAAGGCTCGGGGTCTTCTGGAAGTAAGGGTTCTTCTTCTGCGCACTCAATAATCTGCTCGATGTTGTACTTAGGAGGGACGTAGTTAGTTATAGGGTACACTTTGCTTAGGTTGTGGAGGCAGTTTTGGAAGCACTTCATTCTCCCGCTCCAAATGCACCAGTCTTTGTAGTCAGGGTGGTCGGTGATCTTGTTTAGACTCAAGCAGTAACAAAGGGTGTTGAAGTCTTCCTTAGTAGCTAGATCTTCAATGGATTTCAAATTGGTTACTAGGTGGTCTAACTCAGGAGTGTTTGAACTTTCAAGCATTTCTAAGAAGTTTTGCTTCCTTAACTGGTAAAGCACGTTTTTGTAGTTTGTTTCTGAGCGGCTTTTGAGAGGCTGAATGAACTGTTCTGCGTCTTCAAAGCGCCCGTCCATTAGAAGGTCGTAAAAAAAGTCAAGTTCTTTTCCATAAGAGTGAAGTCTTACTTTAGACTCTTGTTCAAGCGCCACTTTAGCTTTGTAAAATTTGTGATTATCCAAAAACCCCAAAACAGCTTTAACATGTTGTTCTTTTGGCTTGTTCATTTTTAATTAAACTACTACACCTCTCTAAACTAGAATGGGTTTCTAGAAGAGCCATTTAAAAACAAAATGGAAAACTGTGCACTGTGCGAAGAGCACAAGTGCTGTCCGGAGCACTGCTGCGACTGGGATGAATGCGAATGCGGAGACTGCGATGCTTGCACTACAAAGACTTTGCCACCCACTTCCAACGCGCCAACTATCAAAAAAGACACAGCTAAAATCATCAACCTTGCCGCTACAGAAAAACAAGAGGAAGAAGAATTATTAGAAGCTCAACGCGCCCGCGCAGCGGGAGCTGGGGTCTTTGCAATAAGAGCACTTAAGAGATCTAAAAGTTAGTGTATTCTTAGAAGCCCAAATAGGCCTGGATCTTGTTGTAAAGCACAAGAACAAGAGCACCACCTGTTCCTCTGATAACGTTGCTGGCAGCACCCTTGAAGAATGGGTAAAGCCCGCCCTCGTTTTTATAAATCTTCGCAAAGCAGTCAAGAGTTGAATTGTACATTTTCTCTGAGTAGCCGCTCTGCATCATCATTCTCCTTCTCACAGTATCAAGAGGGTATGAAGTTACACCCGCCCCCACTGTCACAGTTTGGGCAAACAGCCACACTGCGAAGAAGTTTGCATTTTTGAAGTCTTCAAAAATAATGTTTTTGCCAGTGTCGAACAGTCCGAAGTAAAGGGCACGGTAGGCTATGATTCCCAAAACTGAGATTCCAAAGCCCCTATACAGTCCCTGGACTCCGTCACTTTTCATGATTTTCATGCAACAGTCGCCTATTCCGTTGAATTCCCTGTCAGTAGCAGATTTTCCTACGTCAGTGGCAAGTCTAGTCCTTGCAAAGTCAAGTGGGTACACAAACGTCAACGAAAGTGCCCCTGCGGCTCCTCCTGAAGCCATGTTTGACGCAAAGAAACTCCAGAACTGTGTCTTAGGGTCGTAACTAGGAAACATCCTTTTGATGGTGTCTTTGAAAGCAAAGTTCAATGCTTGCGTAGGGAAGTACCTGAGCACATTGGCCCAGTTTCCGCGCCAGAAGCTCACGAATCCTTGTTCCTTGTTGACCCTAACAAAGCAGTCCACAATTCCTTTGTAGTGTTGGTCTGCCGATATGTGCCTTGAGGAAGCTTGGAGTTGCAGGAGGAGTTTTACACGCTCTATAGGAGCAACTGCTGTCTTGGAAACACCTGCACTCACTCCTCCTAAAAGGAAGTCGTAAACGAAGTTTGACTGCTTTTTGGGCTCTCCCTCAGCCATTTATTATAATCCGCCCCTATTTAGTTTACAAACAGAAATCCGGAATGTAGTCCATCATAAATACCTCTTCGCCAATCAGTGGGTTGTCTGTCCAAGCAAACTCCACAGGTGCTTCTTCAACTTCAATTTGGGGCAGAAATAGGGGCAGGTCAATAGTAGTTCCAGTGATCATCATGTCTTCATCTGGGAAATCTAGAACGTCTGCAAAATCTTCTAAGGGCTTATCTGTTTTAGTTTGTTGTCTTAACTTTTTTTTAATAGATGATATAATACTACACGTAAGTTGACTGTCGTATTTCTTCAGCTGTTCCCGTGTGGCATCCGTGCCTTTCATTTTTCGGAATTGCTTGCGTAAGGTAGAGTAGAAGTGGTTTTTAATGGAGTTATCTGTCCGCCCAGGAAGGAACTTGGCGATCTCAGCCCACTTGTTGCCTAGACTTTGATGCTTTTCAAAAAGGTTAAGTTCTTCTTCGAGAGTCCAGGCTTTCTTGTTAATTCCAGGGTTCAAGTGGTTGTGCCATCTTTCACGGCACTGCTTGCCTGTTCTTCCTGGAATATTGAAAAACTGGCTAAGTTGTTCCGCTATCACGGTCCATTGCTTAGTGCCCGCATTCATGACCAATCGAGAGATAGCTTCGTCTTCTCTCGGCGTCCATGGTCTCCTTTTATTAGGTTTTTCCGCTTTGGGAACACTTCTTGTAATTGTTTTTTTAGGAGATGCGGAGTTTGAAATTTTGGACGCTTTCCTTGTGCGCATTGAAAATATGGCCATTAACTTATTACTTTTTTGCAATATTTAAGTTTTATTTATGCCCTTATTGATTGCATTGAGGTTGTTGTTTATTATTACTAGGTACTCGCAGCTTCTTTGCTGGACTTCTAATTCATAACTGTAGGTCAGCTCGTTCAGTAAGTCACTTGCGATTTCTTTGAAACTACTGATTCTAAAGCCTATTTTAAACAAGCACGTGCACAAGTATGAAAGCAAGTTGCCTTGCAGGCTTTCTTCGTGTAAACTTTTAATAAGGTTTTCTAGGTCTGTGTAGGTGTCTGTGTTTAAGAGTTCGCAGTAGTCACCAATCATCCACAAGCCAAGAGTCAGTAAGCTTTCAGCTCTGTTTCCTGAATGCAGTGTGTAAAGTAACTTAGTGACTGCATACTCTTGCAGTTGGGGGTTGAGCTTTACTAAGTCTACACACGAAAAAAGCATTTGCTCAGGTACCTTATGTGCTATGTAACAGACCCTTACTACAGTGTCTAGGTGCCAACTTGGTTCTAGGTCGTATATTTCTACGGCAGTGCTGAGTTTTTCTACTAGTGCTTTTTTCATGCCTTTAGAAGCAGTGAGTAAGTTGTTTAGGTAAAACTTAAGCACAGTGTATATATTTTCTTGTTTTATAAGTTTAAATGATAGTTCTAGTGCCATGTTTCTGATGCTTCTTTCAGGAGCTAAAATCAAGTCTGAAACCTTACCTTCAAGATTTTGGAGTTGGTTTCTGTTGGGTCTGAACAAGCTGTTTAAAGCTTTTAAGGCAGAGTACTTCAAGTTTGAGTTGGAAGACTTTAAAAAGGACATAAGGATCTGTTTGCCTATAGTTTTAAAGTCACTGTTGCTGGAATTAAGACACGCTTTTGCTAGTTCGTACTGAACTGCAAACTTTTGGTTTCTGGTTTTTTGGATAATGGCTTTTAGCACATCAATGGCTTCAAACTTACTTATGAACTCAATTAAGTATGCTAGTAAAATATGATCGTAGGAGTCAGATTTAATAAGCTTCTTAATCTGTGCTTCTGCAAATTCAAAAAACCTTTCACAAGCACTATGTGTTTGGTAGTTAACTATTTCTTTTATATTTAAAACACAGCAAAGACTTAACGAGGGGTCTTTGCCTATTTTGGAGTTAACTAGTCTTTCAAGAACTGTTTGAGTGACTTCAGGACATTTTCTAAGAAACACTGCTGTTACAGTTAAAGCTTTTTTCTGGATCAAGTTGTTTGAGTGAGTCAAAAGACTTGAAACCTCAAAAACTAACTCTCTGCACATTTCTTCAGTGCAGATGTTTGCAAGGGCTGTAAGTGCCATTGCTTTGAAGAAAGGCTGTTTGTTGTTAAGATCTTGTTTGATGCTGTTAGTGGCGAGTATGATCATTTCAGTGTTTCCTAAAAGTTGCACTAAAGAAAGGTACCCTAGTTTTTTTAACTTAGGGTTTGTAGAAGTTATCATTTGCAAAACGTAAAAGTGAGCAAAGTCCGAAGGGTAACCTAGCAGGTCAAACAGCAGTACTTTTGAGATGCTGTCGATCAAACTTCCTTTTCCAGTTTGTAGTATTTTGCGTATGTGGGCACTTTCTTTTTGCACAAGTGCTCTTTCTTGGGCTGCTGTTTTGCACCTGCGCAGCTGGACAACTACAAAGTCGAAGGACAATAAATCTTTCATTATAGAATGTCTTTCTGTGAAATGAGTATTATATGTTTTAGAGTAATAAATATGCTAGCAGCTAAACAGATAGAAGACATCAAAGAGATCCTACTTAGTGAGCACCGTTCCGAAACCGAACTCAACAAGCTAAAAACACTCTTCAAAGAAAACGAATTTTTGAAAACAGTCCCTTCGTCTTTGAGAGCTGAGTTTTGTGCCCATATGTATCTAAAAGAAGTTCCTGCCTTGCAAAGCTTCATTAAAGAAACTGAAAAAAAGCCTGACTTCTACATGGTGCTCAAAGGAAAGCTCATCCTCAGAAATAGAACCAAAGAAACCACCCTAACACCTTTCGAAATCTTTGGGTGCACAAAACAACTCGACTCCAAAAAGTGGATTCCAAGCAGATGTACAGCTAAAGAAGCTACAGCAATTCTGTATATTCCTAGAGAAGCATTCAAAAACTGCATGGAAAAAGTAGGGAAAATTAACGACGACGCAAGAGTCCTTCAGGTACTTATCAGAACAGTTCCTGGCCTGAAAAGGCTAGGCCAGGCTGGGAAACAAAGAGTTTTGAACTACTTTGAAAAAGTCAGTTTCAAGGCTGGAGACACCCTTTTGAAGCAGGGGGAGCATGCCTCCTACGCCTTCATCATAGAAGAAGGAGAATGCAAGCAGGTCAACAAACAAAACCCAGTACAGCGTCCGGGATCAGCCATTACAAGGGGCTTCATGTCAAAGACTACGAGTTGCTACCACTTAGGAATAGCCAGTTCAGGAGAGTGGGTAGGTGAAGACTCTGTTTTACTAGATAAGCCAATGGAGTTCAGTGTGATTGCCAGTACTTACGTAAAAACTCTAAGGATCACCAAAGAAAAACTAAGGGACAACCTTACACGAGAAACAGTAAACGCTCTCAAAAAGGGCGTAGAAGACAAAGCTTCCTGGCGAAACAACCGCAAAGACTGCATTACTAAGGTCATTTCTAAAAACGTTTACGAAGAAGAAGACGAATTTGCCGTTTCTAACTACGAAAACACTGAAAAGAACTACCCCACTGCTTCTAAACTTGCTTTGAACAGCATTAGAAGGAGAGAAATGATCAAGTCTGAAAGGGAGTCCCGCAAAAAGTTAGAAAACAACCAAGAAAGTCCTTACGGACTAGTAAGGGCTTATTCCCGACCCAACTCCAAACGCCCAGTGTCGTCTTACACTAAAAGACCCTCCTCTTCTTACTCTACTATGGTTTCGCCTTCCAAAAGAACCATTCCCAACAACTCCTTTGTGCCTGAGAACTCTCCAAACAAAGTCAAGTTGTACTCAGCTTTTACTCTAGGGTACTCTTTGGTCCCTGTGCTGCCAGTTAAGTCTAAAATGACCTCTTCTGCCACCCCTTTAAAAACCAGTCCGAGAAAAGTCGAAAAAGTTGATTTCAGTTACGAAATAAAGGGCAACCAAAAACTCACCTACGCACAGATGGTTAGGAAAGGTAGACCTAACTCCCCTAACCCTGCTGAAGTCTGGGCACGCAAGCATAACGTAGAACTAGAATGCTTTCGCTCGAAGCCCACTATCACCTACAAGTCTCAATATTAAACTTAGTAAAATTACTCGTCACAAATAAATGGAAGGAAAAATAGTGAAATCGGGCTGGGTCGAGAAAAGGTCTCAATACCTCAAACAGTGGAGAAGGAGGTGGCTAATGCTTACTGAAAACGAACTGCTCACCTACAAAAACCCTCTAGCTAATGAAAAAGCCACTTTCCAAGTTATACTCTCTAGCATATTAGAAGCTGTGCCCTGTGAACAAGAGATGTCTTACAAAGAGTTCTGCTTCAGAATCACCACTAAGTCCCGAAAGTACTTCATTGCCGCAACTTCGGATGAAGAAATGTGTCAATGGTTGAACTTAATCAATACAGCTAGCCAAGGCCCTCACATTTCTTACTTCACAGCTATGAGCAAACTCCACGAAAAAAAAGCCCTAAGCGAAGTGTCCTTGATTTCCAATTTTACCAAAATTAAAGAGATTTTGAACGCCAGAAAACAAGAACTCCTTCAGAAACTTGATGAGGACTACATGAAGTACCTAAAGAAAGTAGAGGAAGAGTCTGATTCCATCAAGGTGTCTCTGGATAACGAAAAAAAGAACTTTGAAGAATTCGAAAGCATCCTGGCAAATACTGAACTCAACGTGAATAAAATTCGAGATGTCCAGAAGATCCCTAGACCTGATATAAACTTTAAAGAATTCGACGGACTAAGTAACTCTGAAATCCAAGTAAATATCGACGAGAACGTAATCACCCGAGTTATCAACTTCACAACTAAAGTCACTCTGAGGAACCCGCTTGAATTCCGAGTTCGAAGGACCAACATCACCAGAGCCCTTAAATGGCGGTACACTGGCGAAAGAATTGACGCTTTGACCTTCTCGGTTTCCCAAAGCGTGTCTCTGACTGGAGTGGGCATCTGCACTCCTTACAAACTAGGAGGTCTTACTTCTGTAAAGCAGTTCAATGTGCTAAAAGGAGATTCTACGAGTTCGCCTGTGGTTTACAGGCACTCCCAGAACGTGACTATGCAGTACAACCCTGACGAAAGCGTTTACAAGGTAACTCTCGAAGCTCCTTTGATGCTTAAAAGAGACACCAAGTATACTGTGTTCTTTGTAATTGAAGGTTCCCACACTTACAAGTGCGTGGACTGCAATTCCCAAGTAGCCGGCAACGGAGTTAATTGGAACTTCTTCAACACCAACTTCTCGCAAGACCACCAAAACAACCGGTGCGATACTGTGTGCGGTCCAATAGCTGATTTTTACTTTCTGGTTAGCTAATGTAATTCTAATATGAAAAAGTACAAGGTTTCTAAGTTCTTGGAAAAAAGAAAAGACGAGGAGCCTGCAATCTCCTTGATCATGTCTAGGTTTAGGTTCTACAACCACTCAGGAACTTCTACCAAAAAGCAAAACTTCATTTCTTACTCCTGTCCTAGGTTCTCAGCTCCTCTTCCTAAAACGGCCCCCGAAGCCAAGCGTGACAAGTATATCTTTAAAAACGGAAAACTCATGAAACTAACTAAACTTGACAACTCTGGAAAGTACGACTACCAACCTGTGGACAACAGGCTACTCAGGAATTTCAAAGACAAAGTCAGGTACGTCAATGACCTTCCTGAGCTACTTAATGTTTATGAAGAAAACAAAAAACTCAAACAAAAACTCAATAGAGTGCAAACTAGTCACCAAAGTTCCCACAAAACTCTTCACTCCAGCAAACCCTCTACTGTCAATACACTAGAAGACTTTAAACGGACTAGACAGCAGTACGACGGCCAAAACATCCCAACTTTTTTCACTAGAAGACAAACATCTAATCCCAACCTGCAAAGTCATTTTAAACTTAAAATTGACCAGCTGCTTTCACCAAAGTCAGCCAAAATGCAAGCTTCTTACAGATTTTGCTCTACTTGCCACAAACACGCTTCCCCTGTTACTGTGGCTTTAAAGTAACTTATCATTATTACTCAGCTTTTTCTAAAGCGTTAATTTGCCCTAAAACAATGGCCTTGTTAGTTTCAGCAATGCACCCGTTCATAATCATTTCGTCAATAATAAAGTGGGCTTTTTCTAGGTTGAACATGATGTCTAGTTCACACACGTTTTCAAAGTGCTTGTCTAAAGTCTCTACTAAGTTGTGGATGAACTCTAAGTAAGCAAGTTCGTTGGTATCCTCGTCTTCAATTCCAATAATGAAATACAGAGAAGCGTACCTCCTGTAAATCACTTTGTACTTCTGGTGCTCTAAAAAAGAACACTGGTTTTCAGTTCTTCCAAGACACTTCCTAACTAGTTCTCCTTCAAGTGTTGCTCTTTCACTGATGCTTAAGTACTTGTAGTACTGAGACAGTCTAGTTTGGCCTTGCTTGTTCACTAAGAGCAAAAAACTTATCATTTTTATTAACTCAAAATTATGCTGTGGTGTAGACTACAGACCTTCTTTTAAAGTCTATGCTGGAAGGTCTGGTTTTCTTTCCACAAGGAGAAGGCGACTGCGACAGTCTGCTCACTACGTCTTGCATCACTTTGGACTTGCGGCGAATGCTTTGTCTGGAGCGAGGAGCTATCCAGCCTTGAGTCCTTTTAAGGTAATCGTCACGCGAAGCCCTTAGGTTAGGAGGGTCGTTGCATAGAGAGTCCATAAACAAGTCCCTCTTTCCACCTGGAGTGTAAGGCTGATGCAACCCTCCGCTGTTAAAAGTAACATAGAAGTCCCTTCCAGAACCGTTAGAGTGGTACCGAAAAGACTTTGCATTGCTTTGGGGAGTTGGTGTTGAGCGGTTGTACCATATTTTGGCACCAGATCGCTTAACGATGTTTTGGTTTTTGGAGTGCGGGCGCACTAGTCCCCCGTTGTTGAATATAATGTAGGAGTCGCGACCTGAACCGTCTCCTCCATAAGTAGACAACTTGGGGTAGAAAGTTCTGTACCTTATGCTTTCCATTTTACAGTTAAATAGTTCTTACTGCTATTTATAAATTACTTCTTGAGAACTCTTCTTTTTTCTGTTGATTTTAGGCAGGGATTCTGTTTTTTTAAGGAAATGGCTTGCAAACTTAATAACTTCCCTTACTTTGTCTTTAGTTTGAGTGAGCGAAGAGTCAACTGGAAAGTTTTCAAACCCTTCGAAGCTAGGCCTTGGAGTTAAGTTTTCAAACCCTTCTGCAGCTCTGATTGAGAGTTTATGATTTTGGGTTCTTATTTCTTCAAGTTCGTTTTCTTGGTCTTCGAGTTTGCTTTTGAGTGTTTTGAGTTTTTGCAGTGCAACTTCAAAGTTCTTTTTCATAGACTTGTACTGATCTTTGAGCTTTTTGTAGGAGTCTCTGGACTTGTTTAGTTCTTTTTGTAGGTTTCCAGCAGCAAGGTTTTGGTCCTCTATTTCATCTTTGAGTTTTTTGTTATTGTCTTTTTCAGTTTTTAAGCTGCGCTTGACTTCCTTAGCCTTAGCCATTTCTGCTTGCAAGTGCACATTGGAGTTTTTAAGGCTTTCCTGTAGATTAGTGTTCTAAGTAAAACTTACAGTTTCTTCAAGGTTTGCTATTTGGTTTTTGAGCTTAGAAATGGTGCCTTCTTGGAACTCAGAGAGTTTTGCTGTTAACTTGGTGTTTTCATTTTGGAGATCTAAGATTTCTTTGTTGAGTTGGTTTTTAGCTTGACTTTGAAGTTCTTGTAAAGAATCCATTTCTTTAAGTGCACTCTGCCAGAGTTCCCTGTAAGCTTTAGCTACTAAAAAGTATCCAACGGAGTTCCCAGACCCTAAATAGTTTAGTGCTTCGTTGACTAAGTTCAAAGCTTCAGTTTCAAGTTGGTTTTTGGGGCAAAGTAAGTGCAAATTTACTTGATTAGAGATTTTCTGCATTTCTTGTTGGTAGATTCCTGGCTCGCTTGCACAAGTGTCTAAAGCTTTGACTAGAGATATTGCTTTTGTCTGGGAAAGTAAGTCATCGTTGCTGATTGAAATGAGTGTAGAAACTAATTCAGTTTTGGTTTTCAAAGCCATTGAATTGAACCTTTTTGAGGACTTTACAGGCTTGTAGTCCAGGGTTTTCTTGGACTTAGTGCTTGAAAGGGTTGAACTTTTAGATAAGTCACTTTTAAATCTTATGCTTGAATATGACTTCTGCATGGGTTTATAATACTTATTATGGAGGACGAAAGACCGGCAAAAGACCAGATTTTAATGGAGGGCGAAAAACCGCAAAAAGAGCAGTTGCTGAAACAAATAGCTACTTCAGGAATCAAGTTCCCCCATATAATTTTGTTCAACTGTATAAACTCAGACCAAGGAGCACAAGGAGCCCTTGACATGTTGGCGGATTTCCAAGACAAACTCCTAGGGTTCCACTCTTACATGGCTGGTTTTGAATTTTTGGGACTTTCTTTTGCCATAGACCCCTCAGATGACTTAGGAGTAGTTACCATTGGAATACTTACCTTTGCGTTTTTACTGAGTGCTATGGGTTCTATGATATCCTTTATAGCTATAGAGTACTTTACAGGCATCAAAAACGAGTCTGAAGAAATGATAGTCCAGGGTATTCTAAAGTACTGGTGGTTCTTTTACATCTCAGACATAGTAGCATTTTTTTCGACTCTTGCTTTTATAGCAGGCGTTAACGTTTTGATCCATATTAACTTGCCAGCTTGGGCTGCTTACTCTTTTAACGCCGCTACTGCCATAGCAGTGCCTATTTTGTGTTTCTGCTTCAAAACTATCATTCTGAACAGGCAAATTTACGCTGGAGGCAGAGGAATCTTCAAGTACCGGGCCCAGTAGGCTTTAATAAATGGATTACTTCGATACTGATGAGTTCCAAAGTACCCAAGCTACTTCTGCAGTAGAAGTCCCGGCTTTCCAAGAAACCGAGGTGACTAACTTAACTCGGAAGAAGCAGTACCGACACATCCAGAACCCTAAGTTTCTGAAACTCAAAACAGCCCCCCCTGCAGTAGAGTCTGACCTGAGTAAGTACTTTTCGAGATTAGAAACTCAAACTTCTACCCAGGACCTAAACTTCTTTTCCACTAAGTACCGCAGAGAGAAGATAGTATCGCTCTTGCTTCAAACAAACCAGTTCGAAAAACAACAACTCCAAGAAGCAAAGTCAAAGGCCAACCCTTACTCACTAGTTTACGAGTGCACTAAGTTCCAGCATCCAGGAGCAGTAGTCATGGCTAACTTGCATAGCCTTTACAAAGAACTCTTTAGACAGAACTATATGATTGACACTTACTACTTTTTGACCATTGGCGAAAAAGGTGGAGTGTCTGAGTACACCACTCAAGTTCAGCAGCAAGAAGCTTTGGTGGGCTTGCAAGGCTGGGCTGTGTTTCCTTCTGCTGAGTTTGAATTAGACAACGTAACTAGTCTTGAAGAAATACACAACTTTGAAAAACTAGAAGAATTGGCAGACCAGATTTACTGCGAAATGGGGGATTCCAATGCAATGCTTATAGTGTGTGATTTAGGGACAGAAAAAGCCAACTTCACCCAAAAAGAAAAAAAAGCCAAAACTAAAATATGCAGTAGTTTGTACCTTGCTTCAAAGCTAATGGCCAAAGGAGGCAACTTAGTTATTAAAACTAGTAACACCTGGCAGCCTTCAACCATTGAGTTACTTTACTTAGTAGCAACCAACTTTGAAGAGTTCAGTGTAGTCAAGCCTTTTTCTGCAAGCCCTCACAGCTTTTCAAGGTTCATTGTTGGACTTGACTTTAAGGCTGAAATGGCCGAAGAGCCTTTTAAAGAGTTATGCAAGACACTAGAAAGTCAGTTGGAAAACAACCAAGACTTGTCCCACATCTATGATTTTTCCAAGGTCACTAAAGACCACCTTTTCCAGAACTTTATGAGGGAACACAACGATGTCATAGCTGAAACACAGATTGAAGGACTACAAACTGTGCTCAGCATACTCCAAGGATCAGAAGTCAGTATCAACAAAAAAGAAGTAGCTGATAGATGTCTCATGCACTGGGGACTCAAAGAAATGGAACACAAACAAGAAACCTCCACCAAACTCCCTGCTAAGCGGGTCAACCGCCCGTTTGAAAACTCAATAAGACACGAAAAGATTCCAGACTTATCTGGAGTAAGCCACATCATAAACAGAAACCCCAAAACAGCACCTAAAACCCAAACAGAGTTGCCTAGCCTTGCCAGAAAAAAGCCTGAAGAAATAACTAAGCTAAGAACTATTGACCTACAAAGCAGCATCCAAGGGTCCACAGAAAGGTCCAAAGAAGAACTTATGAAAAAGTTCGAAAGACAGATAAAAAAGCAAGGCAAAAAGAAAAAGTAGTTAGTAATATTAATGGATAAACAGGTGCCTTCACTTTCTGAAGTTAAAAAAGAAAGACTCCAACTAGAAAGAGACAAGCAGTTACTAGCCAACCGCATCAAACTCCTCCAACAAGAAGAAGAAAAAGCCTGGAAAAACATCCAAAACATACGCCAAAAAACCAACAACATCATAAACTCCAAAAAAACCAACGAACAAAAACACTCTCAAAAGTTCCACAACAAATTCTCCAAAGAAAGAGCCCTCAGTGAACAAAGACAAAAGTACAACGACTTAAAAAAACAAAGGTGGCTTGCTAGAGGCCAGGTACTGCAGTCTGTTTTCAAAAAGAAAAGACAACTAGCCTCTGAAGTACGCAGTCAGAAACGAGTAAACAACTTTGAAAAACAAGAACTCCAGCATGAACTCAGTCTCTACAACAAAGGCAAAACTAGAATGGTCCAAACTGACAGACAAAACGGACTTAAGAAAGTCCACAACTTCCAACTAAACAAAATCCAAGAAGTCAACGAAACCTTCCGAAAAAAACAACTAGAAGAAGAACACAAGTCCATGTGCGAAACTCAAAGAAAACTACTTGAAATGGAAACTCTAGAACTAGAGTTGATTGACAAGTTACAAAACACTCAAAGAGTCCACCAAAAAGTCTCTACTGACTTAAGAAACTCAGTGGGCTCCTCAAAAAGCAACTTTGACTCATTTTTGTAAACTGCTAAGTAACTACTTTCAAAAGTTATAAATGGAATTAGGAAGCGACGACAGCTCTTTTGAAGAAGAGGAGTTCGGTAAAAGTCCACAGGGCCAAGAAAACGAACAAGGCGAAGAAGTCAAAGACATGCACTATGACGAAGTCTACGAACTCGACGACTCCGAAGAAGAAGACGTTCCAAGCAACCCTGAAGATAACCCGCCCGGCGCCATGCGTGAATCTTTTTCTCAAGGCTCTGAATTCTCGCAGCCTTCTCAGGACATGGCTATGAACCCTGCCGCTTTCCAGAACCAAAACTTCGCTAAGGAGTTTGACGGTTCTGAGTCCGAAGGCGAAGAAGAACCTCAAATCCAAGGAGCCTACAACCCTGCAGACTACCAAAGCCTTCCTGTCTCAGGTGAGATCAAAGAACTTTTCCAGTACATCCAGCGTTACAAGTCTCAGCACATCGACCTTGAAACCAAGCTCAAGCCTTTCATTCCAGACTACATACCTGCTGTGGGCGAAGTAGACGCCTTTTTGAAGATCCCCAGACCTGACGCCTCTGAAGAAGAACTCGGCTTGACTGTGCTTGATGAACCTAAACTCAACCAAAGTGACCCTGCTTTGCTGGAACTCCAGTTAAAGCCCCTTTTGAAAAGACCTGGCACTGGCGGTTCTGGGACTGCTGTTAGGTCTATTGAAAACGCTGACAAAAACCCCAAACAAATCACTCGCTGGGTTAACTCAATAGCCGACGTCCACAGAACCAAGCCTTTGCCCACTGTTAATTACAGCAAACCTATGCCAGACATAGACACTTTGATGGACGTGTGGCATCCCCAAGTAGAGGAGCTGCTTAATAACATTGAGTTGCCTTCTCCAGACATTGAAATAGACCTTGCTGGCTACGTTAGGTTGGTGTGTGCTATTTTGGACATCCCTGTGCACAATTTGCCCAACAACAAAAGCATGATAGAAAGCTTGCATCTTTTGTTTACGCTTTACAGTGATTTCAAGTCTAATCAGCATTTTAGGCTTCAAGAGCAGTATGCATACGAGTAATAATAAGTCTAATTGTGCTATTCAATATTATTAATTTAATACTACTAAATGGCATATCTTTTTTATATGCTCTTCTTTAAAATCTACAAGCTATCCTTAATATTGCTAGTGTATATCTTATTAAATATGGGAAACTGTATTGGAAGAGACGACTGCACCACAGCTTACAAGTCAATACACGAAATAACAGTGAAAAGCTTAGAAGGAGAAAAGGTTCCTCTTGAAAACTTTAAAGGAAAGGTTTTGCTCGTAGTAAACGTGGCCAGCAGGTGTGGACTTGCAGATAAATACTATTCCGAACTTGTGCAACTCGACCTTAAGTATAGTAAAAGAGGACTTGCGATTCTGGCTTTTCCTTGCAATCAATTCTTATGGGAGGAGTGCGGGTCCCCTGCAGAAATCAGAAACTTTGCCTCTGCAAACAGAGCTAATTTTCTGTTGTGTGAAAAAACGGATGTAAATGGCAAACACTCCAACGAATTATATAAGTACCTAAGGAAAAACAGCGAACTCCAGGAATCCAAAATCGGCTGGAACTTCGGAAAGTTCTTAGTCAGCAAAGAAGGAACCCAGATAAACTACTTCGGACCAAAAGTGAACCCTGCGTCTTTGGAACCAAACATAGAAAAACTATTATAAGACTAATATAAAATGGACGAAGTATCACTAGGGGAAAAGGAATACGTCCCTGAACTTCTTAAAAAGGTACTTACTGCTGCTAAGAAAAGTAACGAACTAGGCTCCCCAGACCAAATTGCCCACCACCAAACAGACTCTGAAGTCAGGCAAAAACTTGGAAAGCTGCAATCCGGCATCAAAAACATGTTGTCTTCAATAGTGAGGTTTGTCTCCCCAGAAACCGACTCAACTGACTACAACGACATAGTTGAAGCAGCTGACCAGTGCTTAGAACACGTTGCTAAAGGTTTAGACACACTCAAAGGCAACATTTCTCAGCCACTCCCTGTGTTGTCTCGCGTGACTAACTACGAACTTCCTAAACCTCAGCTTAAGTTTCCAGTTACTATAGATAACTCCAAAACTCGTTTTGTTCCTACTCTGAAGGAAAAGCCCAATGCCCTTTCTGAACTCAACCCTAACACTCCTCATCCTTACAAGCATGAAATTGAGCACCTGCAGTTTAAACAAACCCAACTTTTGTCACAAGAAACCAGCATCAACCAGCTTGAAGAGATACCTTTGCAAATAGTTCAGTCGCAAGAGGAGTTCGAAGCAATGCTAAGTGAACTCAAGCAAGTAAAAGAAATTGCGGTTGACTTAGAACACCACAACTTCAGAAGTTACCAGGGATTCGTCTGCCTTATGCAAGTTTCTACCAGAGAAAAAGACTACGTTGTAGACCCTTTTCCTATATGGAATGAGATGCACAAACTCCTTCCTGTTTTCACTGACCCAGAAATAGTTAAAGTCTTCCACGGAGCAGACATGGACGTAGTGTGGTTGCAAAGGGACTTTGGACTGTACATAGTGAACATGTTTGACACAGGACGTGCTTCTAGGAAACTTATGTTTCCAAAGTTCTCTTTGGCTTACTTACTCCAAAGTATTTGCGACGTAAAAACTGACAAAAGTTATCAACTTGCAGACTGGAGAGTCAGGCCCTTAACTCCAGACATGATCATGTACGCACGCATGGACACCCACTACTTACTATACATTTACGACGTTTTGAAACAAAAACTAACTAAAAAGGCCTGCCAGCTCAAAATGCATGAGCTAGAACTCACTAGAGAAGTCTTCCAAGACTCCAAAGAAGTCTGTTTGAAAAGGTACGAAAAACCTGACTTGAAAAGAGTTGGAATCACCAAAAAACCTGAGTTCATGAGTATCCAAGAAAGAGTCCTGCTCGAAGACCTTATGGAGTGGAGGGACGAAGCAGCTCGCCAAGAAGACGAAAGCCCTAGTTACATCTTAAGCGGCAAACTCTTAACTGAGTTAGCCTGCAGACCCCCCAAAGACTTTGCCCACCTTATGTCTAAAGTGCCCCAACAGAGTCCTATCTTCAAAAGAGACTCGCAAAAAATACTAGAAATCATAACCCAGGCCGAAGAAAAAGCTAAGTCAACTACTCACGAAGAAAGCATCAAACTGCTGCACCCAACCAAACCACACACACAAAGAAAACTCAAAACATTTACACCCCAAGAAAGACAAGCCAAGTACACCGTAACTATTTTCAAACCTGAAAAATCCTTAATCTTCTACGACGAAAACCCAACAGAAGTCAAACCTTCAGTCCAGAAAAAATGCCAAGAAATATCTAAGCAATTCCACAACTACTTTGCTGTGATTCTTCCCAAAGAAACCACTATGCAAGTTGAGCAAGAAAAACCCCAAAAACCCCAAAAACCAAAAGAAAAACCTGAAGAAATACCCCAAAGCGTCCAGGAAAAGTACTCACTTCCCAGAAAGAAGCTTCCTACCGACAAACGACTTAAAATCAACATACACAAAAAACAGAAGCTAACCGACAAAGGAGACATGAAAGTAGGATGGCTTGACAATGTTGAGTTGGCCCCAGTGAAGCGAAGAGATCTGTTCCGCAAGAAAAAAAGATAATATAATAAAATGAGTGACCCTTTCCAAATTCAGTCTCAAAATGCTGAAGAAAGCAAGTCAGCAGAACCCCATCCAGTAAGCAACCTTCCTTCTATTGGAGTGCATCCCCAAGAAAAAGCAGTCATGTCCAAGATCGAAGAATTCGCTACCCGCACTACTGGATCAGAGATTCCTTGGAGCAAAGCTACCCAAATCGGCACTTACTTGCTGCTGCTTTTTACAGTTTTTGTGATGTTTTACAGATCTGACTTTTTTAGCTTAACTATTGCGTTGGTAGCAGTGGCTTTTATCATCAAGGACCCTCAAAACGCAATGTCTTACAGATACCTGTGCATTATGATGGCGGTAGGTGTGGTGCTGGACTTAGTTTGGATGTTTATGTTTATAACTCACTGGCTGAGTGAGCACCCTGAAGGGGGTATGAAGAAGTGGAGTGCCTTGATGAGCATTGTCAACCTTTTGCTCAAGCTAGTGCTTTCTTTAGTTTATTGGAAAAATACTATAGAACTAAGCTAGGGTTACTAAGGTATAAATTAACACTTAGAATTAAAACACCGTTAGCCCGTCTAGCTCAGTCGGTAGAGCGCATGGCTCTTAACCATGTGGTCGTGGGTTCGAGCCCCACGGTGGGCGCTTTTTTTTGAATTACATTACTTCTAAAGGATTAATGTAGTGCTTGATCCAGGCGTCGTTGCTAATTTGCATGTAGAGCTCCAAGGTTCCTTCTTCGAAAACTCTAAAGTTGATTTGGCTAGCTGAAGGAATAGCAATGCTTCTTAAAGCCTGAACTGAGTAGTGGAACTCTGAAGGTTTGTGCACACTTACCTTCAAACTGTCGTGCATAGGCAGCACAACTTGACTTTTGAGTCCTCCAAAAGAGTCGTCTTTGACAAAGCGGACTTGCGGCTTTGAGTGCGAAAAAGAGATAAAAACTTCTGCGTCTTGTCTTCCCGCGCATGCTACATCAAAGGCTTGTTTGAGCAGTCTGTGATCTTTGCACTCAACTTCAGCGTTGACTTTTTCACTAAGCTCTAAAGGAGGAATTGGTTCAGGAATTAAGGTGTTCAGTCGGTACTGGAGTGTGCAGGCGTTGTCTTCGTGGTAGAGTAGTAAAAAGGCGTCTTTGTAAGGGTACCTTATGCGGACTGAAGCCTCTGTAAAAGCTTTGAAGACTGAAAGCGCTTGAATAAGTTCAGAAAGGTCAAGCATAATCTCTACTTTGTCTTTGTTCATGTTGTAAATTTCAAACTCATTGGGGCGGATAGAGGCCTGCCCTATTATTTGTTGCGAGTAAGAAGCTACGTGTATGTTGCAGCCTTGAGAAGTGAACTCGAGCAAAGCACGTTGCTGGACTTTGACTTGTTTCAAAGCTTTGAGAGTCAAAAGTGAGTTCAGTAAAGTGTCGAGTTGAGAAATCTGAGCAAATACGAGGTTGTCCATTTATACTTACAAACTAAAGACCTTCCTTAGAGCAGAGTTAGTAGCAATGAAGTTAAGAAATTCTTCAGGGATCATAACGGACCTGTTTACAAAAGCACTGTCTAAAACACTGTCTAAAGCATCTTCTCTTTCTTGTTCAGTCATGTTAAGTACTTCTTCTTGGAGGAGCTGAACTTCATCTGAGTCTACTTCGACTTCAAGCATACTGTTTAGTAAGGACAAGTAAACTCTTTTTAAGTCGTTGCGGTCAGTCACTCCTGACTTTTTGATGTCAAACATTTTAAAGTAAAACTCAATCCTTTCTTCAAAAGTACCTTTAACCAGTACTCCTACTCCGTTTAAGAACTTTTCAAAGTCAATTGAACCTGAGTTGGAAAAAGCTGAGTAAAGTCTTTCAAATATAAAGCTGTTATCCAGTTCTTCTAGGGCAAAGTACTCCATGAACCCTTTGCGAGTCATGATTTCCATTTTGTTGCTGAACTTACGGTACTCTGTTCTGAGTTGCTTGATTTCGTAAGGGTTGAACCTTTCTTTGGGTTCTTTGTGTTCTTTGTTGCGGAAGTCCGAAGCTATTCTTTTAAGCTTGATAGTGCTGGAGTTCTTTTGAAGCGAAGTTACTGAGTCCTTCTTCCTTGAAAAGCTTTTTTGAAATCGTTCCATTTAAGTTAGCATATAATATGAGAGCATTACACGTAATACTGCTCCCTATTTTCTTAACTTCAGCTTTGTACTCGAGTTCCAGCCCAGTAGTTAAGCTCACTAGTGCTAACTTCCAAAAAGAAGTCATCAATTCAGAAGACATTTGGCTAGTGGAGTTCTACGCTCCTTGGTGTGGGCATTGCCAAAAACTAGCTCCTGAGTGGGAAAAAGCTGCCAAAGCCCTCAAAGGAATAGTTAAAGTAGGAGCTGTAGACATGACTACTGACCAAAACGTAGGAGCTCCCTACAACATACAAGGCTTCCCCACTATTAAATTTTTCGGTGACAACAAAAAATCCCCTTTAGATTACAACTCTGGCCGCACTGCTAAGGAAATCACTAACTTTGCAATCAAGCAGTCAGAACAAATAGTTAACAAAAGACTTACAGGAAAGTCCCAGCAAAGCACTTCTGACTCAAGTGAAAAAGACGTAGTCGTGCTTACTGACTCCAACTTCGAAGAAACTGTTTTGAAAAGCAAAGACATGTGGCTAGTGGAGTTCTACGCTCCTTGGTGCGGACACTGCAAAAAACTAGCCCCTGAGTGGGCCAAAGCCGCAAGCATGCTTAAAGGCCAAATCAAAGTAGCCAAAATAGACGCTACAAGCGAACAGAGAATGGCTTCTAAGTACAACATCCAAGGATACCCCACAATCAAAATATTCCCTCCAGGAGACAAAACCAAGCCAGAAGACTACTCTGGCCCTCGAGAAGCCGAGTCCATTGTTCAAGTAGCTTTGTCCAAACTCGAAGCCTACGGAGTGCCTCCTGAAATCCATCAAATTGTTTCAAAAGAAACTCTAGAAAGCAACTGTCAAAACGAAGTGTGCATCCTAGTGTTTTTGCCCCACATACTAGACAGTTCTGCTGCAGAACGCAACAAATACCTAGACATAATCAAAGAAGCTGCCAAAAAAACCCGCTCCAAACCTATCAAGTACCTTTGGGCACAAGCAGGCGACTTTTACCAACTTGAACAAATGATGAACTTAGGTTTTGGATACCCTGCAGTGGTAGCAATCAGCTTAGGCAAAACTCGCTACGCAGTGATGCACAGCGCTTTCAAGCAACAAGAGCTAGACCACTTCACAAGCAAGATTCTAAGTGGTACTGTGCCTTTGACTCTTTACTCTGAGCTTCCCAAAATGAAGCCAGTTCAGGAATGGGACGGCAAAGATTCCGAAGTAATTGACCTTTGATAATTATCAATATGAAAAGTCGTAGACTTCCATCTCTTCACTTCCTTGGTCTGGTACAACCTGCCTTTTATTAGGAAGTTCTGTTCCAGGGCTTACCTCTGCTTCTTCCTTTTTGAGTCTGTCAATAGCACACCCTAGCTTAAGACAAGTATACACAAGCGAAAGTATAGAAATAGTCATAGAAATGACTGAAAGGTAGTTCCAAGAGTCCAGCATTTGGTTGTTGTAGAATTGAATTATAAACTGAGGAAGTGTCTCAAATACCCCCTCTACAAATGACCCTGCCCGCGATAAAAGCTCTATGTAGCTCCGCCCGCTGTAGTCCGAAGGATTACTTAAAATAAGTGTTCCAAAGACGCACTGGGATATTCCTACTGGTTCTCCTATAGCAATAAGCAAACCAAGGCCTATTTTTAGTGGCAGGGGTTGAAACCTTAGTTTGCAGCAGTCGTTTACAGTGTAACAGCATGTCACAAGCAAGAACAAAAAACTAGGTGTTACTAGAAAAACCCCTGAAAAGTAGTAAAGCAGGTCGTTTCCGTATTCCTGAACAGTAAAGTACCATAAGTCCGACCCGAAATCAAACATTCGAAGAATTCCTCCGCCTATTAGTAGGGCTGCTTCAAATACAGGTCTCATTTATTATAATTGGAATTAATTATTCTGAGGACTTGTAAAGTTTGCTGTAAGACCCATTAGGTATCTTCATGAGTTCTTCGTGAGTGCCTTCTTCAATGATGGTTCCTTGCTCCATGAGAATGATTTTGTCGAAGTCCTTGATGGTCTTTAGTCTGTGAGCAATGGCCAGCACTGTGAAGTTTTCTTCTTGGAGTTTGTTTTGCAAGTTGGACTCTGTTTGGTTGTCCAGTGCACTAGTGCTTTCGTCCATCACTAAAACCTTAGGCTTCCTCAACAAAGCCCTTGCAATCGCCACTCTTTGTTTCTGGCCTCCACTGAGTTTACTGCCTCTAAGTCCCACGTCGCTGTCGAGTCCGTATTTGTTGATTATGTCTATGGCCTGGGCTTTAGTTAAGCACTCAATCATTTCGTCCTCAGTTGCCTCAGAGTCGGCAAAAGACATGTTGTACCTAATGCTGCCTTTGAAAAGAATGGGTTCTTGACCTACCCAGCAAATGTAGCTGCGCAAGTGCTGAAGGTTGAAGTGTTTGATGGGTTTGTTGTCTAGATAAATGGAGCCTGAAGAAGGGTCGTAGAACCTCAGAATGAGCTGCGCAATTGTTGACTTGCCACTACCAGTAGTGCCAGTGATGCCAAGGGTTTTGCCAGGAGGGAGTTCAAAGTTCACGTTGTTCAGAACTATGTTGGACCTTCCTTCGTACTGGAAAACAACGTTTTGGAAAGTGATTCTGCCCTCAATAGGGTCCTTAACTCCTTCTTGGGTGTCTTTAGCGTTGATGTCAGGTTCGTAGTCAATGATTTCAAACATCCTTTTAGCACTTTTAAGACCAGTTCCCACGTCAGGGGCAAGTTCACCCACTATAATGAACCCCCAAGTGGAAAACATCATAGTGAAAAATACGATCAAAAGGTCATCAATCTCCATGTTGTCCTCAGTAACCTGCCAAGCTCCGTACCAACAAATGACGCCCCAAATAAAGTACAGCACAAAGTACCTAAACCCCAACAAGAACCCGTTCAAAAAAGCAGTTTTCATGACGTTGGAGTTTTCTTTGATAGTGGCGTCCATGTACTTGTCGTGGAAGTAGTTTTGTCTGTTGAAGGAATACACTGTCCTGATGTTAGTCATGGAGTCACTAGCTATACCTGAAGTCACGTTCAGGTTAGACTTAGTTAAGCCTGCAACCTGAAGCAACTGTCCCTTAGCGTTAGAAAACACAATAAGGGGCACAAAAGCCAACACCAAAAAAGTCAAACTCACGTGGTAGGTCAGAGAAATCACAATCCCTCCTGTAAGCGCTGAAACAATCAAAAACTGGATTCCCAAGACAGGACCCCCAACGCTTGAGATCTGTTCGCAGTCTGACTGGAGCATATAAGACAAGGACGAAGGGCTGTTTTCTTGCTTATCAAAAAACTTCTGGTCAAAGAACAACAAAGAGTTCAGCCCTTGGTACCTCAAGTCGTAAGTAAACAAAGCAGTGGCTCTTGAAAGCGACCCACACAACAAAGTCATGCAAACCACTACAATGGCTCCTTCTATAATTAAAAAGTACATGTTTTCTTTTGTTTCGTCAATCATAGTGTCTCCAGTTTCTTCTAGTAAACTGATTATGTCCTCTGCAAAGAAGTACCCGAAAAACGGAAAACACAGCCCTGCAAAAGTAGCACTGACTACTGCTATTAAAATCCACTTCCAGTAGGTCTTCATCATTTTAAGCACTCTTCCGAAGAGTTTGCCTTCTGTTTTTTCTTTTTTTTCTTCTTCAGGCACTTCTAAAACCTCTATTTGTTTTTCTGCTTCTTGTTTGTAGTCTGCAGCTGACTCTGAGTAAACCTTTTCTTGCACAGCTGAGATTCTGTAGTAAGTTCCTTTTTTGGCTACTAGTTCTTCGTGAGTTCCAGTTTCACATACTTGGCCGTCGTCAAGCACTACTATTCTGTTGCAGTTCCTAATTGTGCTGAGTCGCTGGGCTACTACTATTGTAGTCCTTCCTACCATTAGTTTGTCCAGTGTTTTTTGGATCTTACTTTCTGTCCCTAAGTCCAGTGCTGAAGTGGCTTCGTCCAGTAGCAGAATCCTAGGTTTCCTTATAATAGCCCTGGCTATAGCAATTCTTTGTTTTTGGCCTCCTGAGAGCTGGGACCCTTTTGTTCCTACAAAGGTTTCAAGGCCATTTTCAAGCTCAAACACAAACTCTGCTTCAGCTTCCTTAGCTGCAGCTTCAATTTCTGAGTCAGTTGCGTTTAGTTTGCCCATTCTGATGTTTTCTTTGATGGAAGTACTGAACAGGATGGGTTCCTGGCTCACCAAAGCCATATGTTCCCTAAGACTTTTGATGTCGAAGTTCTTGATATCAGTGTTGTCGATCTTAATGCTGCCTTTGCTGGGGTAGTAGAACCCCTGAATGAGTTGGATTATAGTGCTTTTGCCTGACCCAGTTTCTCCCACTATAGCTACTGAAGTTCCAGACTCGACATTGAAAGTAACTCCTTTGAGAATAGGAATTTCTTTGTTAGAAGGGTAAGCAAACTGCACGTCTTCAAAAGAAACCTTGCCTTGGACCTGTTCAGCTATTCTGTTTCCATCGTACTTCTTAGTATTGCTAATAGTTTGGCTAACTCTATAAGCAGCAGCCCTCCCACTTTCAATGTACTGCAAACAAGGAATAGCAGTTCCTAAAGTGAAACTTGACAAAGCAGTTGCAAAAAACAAAATAACTATGTCTTTAGCTTCCACAACTTCTCCGTTAGTCCAGTTTTCTTGGCGATCGTCAATGAAAATTGACCCAAAATAAAACAATACTCCTGACAACACAAACAACACAAAAAAGAAAACAGACCAACCCAGCCCAAGAATGAACCCCATAGAAGTAGTTAGCTTCTTCAAAGGTTCTAGTTCCTTTTGGTAAGCTTTAGCTCTTGCTTCTTGTGCGTTGCAACTAGCCACTGTCTTCACACCTTCTAAGCTTTCTTCTGCTATTCCTCCAGCTACTTTGTACTTTTCTTGGTTTTCTTTAGCAGCCTTCACTGATGCCCTTTGCACCATAATTGCGGCCCCTAGTTGCAGAGGCACTGCAGCCATTGCAATCAGTGTCAATTGAAGGTTAATGATTATAGCTAGCACCCAACTCGCAGTGAAAAAAACCACTGCAGAAATCACAAACAAAAGCTTCTCTCCTAAAGAGTGCTCGATGGCGTCGCAGTCCAAGTCAATAGTGCTTCCAAGTTCTGCAGGGTTGTTTTTGTCGTACCACTTAACAGGTTTATTCACTATTGCAGTGAAGTAAGCGCTTTTCCACTTAAGTCCTTGTTTGTTGCCTACTTTTATAAAGATAACCACAGAAATCCAACTAAAAACCACAGTTATGGCTCCTAGTACGAAGTTTACTATGGCAATTTCTTTTTCTTCTTCGTAAAAGTCGTTTTCGCTTGTGTCGACCTTCTGCATGGCCTCTATGATCTCTCCTATCTGAATTGCTAAGAAGATAGGCAGAATTGAGTATATTGTAATGTTGAGTATCCCTAGGCTTAGTAGGCCTATTTCTTTGTAGTCCGCAAACTGGTAAAGCTTTGCAAAGGGGATCTTGGCTGAGTCGGAGCTAGAGATTTCAGGGTCCTTCCCTAGCATTCCAGTAGCCTTCTTTTGCTTGTCTAGGAGCGGAGTCTCGGCTTGCTCAGACATTTCAGATTATATGCGTTTTTAAGGTAAACAACAAGTTTATAACTGTATAAGTTATTTATAAAGTTTATTAGTCTCCTCTCCTTCTCCAACGCACGTAGTCATCGTATCTAGTGTTCCCATAAGAACGCCTTCTTAGATAGTCATCATCCCAGTCATCGCGGTCGTCATAGTCATCCCAGTCATCCCGATCATCCCAGTCGTCATAGTCATCCCAATCGTCGTCGTCGTCCCAGTAATCGTCTTCGTCGTCGTCCCTATCAAAATAGCGCCAGAAACGATGAAGTCTTCTATCTCCTCTACAGAATAACCTATAATGGTAAACTATTTCCCCATCAATCTTTTTGCGAATGGCATACCATAAGCAATTTTCAGGAGCTTTGTACTTAGGCTTGGTGCAAAAATCATAGCCCTGATACTTTTTAAGGGAGTCTCCTGGTTGGATAATATCTGTGCTGTAGCAGTGGTCACTTGCTGATGCTATAAAGCATACACAAAAAGAAAATAATAGTCTTACTAAGCTCATTTATTAGCCCATTTCAGTACTCTAGTTAGGTTTGTAGCTCAATTGTAGGAAATTCAAATATGGTAAATAAGTTAGTTATATTAACTTAGTCTGAGTGATCATCAGAATCCAAGTTGTCTTGGTCCAGGAACTTGTTGAAGTTACTTCTGGGTTGACCTTTGGAGCTTCTTTTTCCTAACATTTCTTTGTCAAAGATTTCTTTCATTCCGTCTTTGATAGTGTCTTTGCTGTCTTGGATGCCTTCGATGTCTATTTTGGGTCCTTTGGGTTCATTGAATTCCCTTGGTTCCTCAAACTCTGTTTCGTTTCTTTCTTGTCCAAAAACCTCAGGTTTGAATTCCTCAGGTCTGCATTTGATGACATAAAAAGTTATAGGCTCTATGTCATCACTGAAGTTATGTTGAATTTCATCTACATTGCAGTCTCTTCTAAACTCTATTTTGTCTTTGCAAATGAAGGCATTTGGCCTACCTTCAAAGCAATCCTTTTCAGGTGTCCTAGCTGCGGAAGTTACAAATACAAATATACAAATTCCTATCAGAAATTTCATATTTATTAGGTTTAACTACTACTTTCTTTAGTTTTTGTACAAAAATGGTTATCTGATAAGAAAAGGGGTTTTGGCCAGTTAGATAACTCCGTTTAATTGAGTTAGTAAGGTCTGTGAATACAAATTGGCAATAACTTGCTTTTGCAGACTGACCACACTCTGCAGGATTGACTCATATTATATCACAGGTTACATTAGCTTTAGGGTGTCTTGCATGACTCTAGAAATCTTCCCTCTGATGTTGAAGATGTACTTTTTATACTTTTTTGCTTGCTTGAGAACTCTAACAGCATCCTCATACCTGAGTTCAGCAACATAGGCCCTGGCACTCCAGTACAAAGTGTGGGGAGCTAAGTACACTCCCCAACTTGGCAGCCTACACAAGTAATTAGTCATTTCATCAGCGATTTCAGAAGCTTCGTCAGTGCTTCCGTCGAGACTCAAAGCCATTATTTGCAGCATCTTGGCAGAGCAAAACTCTACTAAAAAGTCGTCGTTGTTAGACACCTTTTCCAGGACTTCTTCTGCTTTGTCGAGTATCCAGTCTAGCATCCAAGAAACCAGTTTTGTATGCTGTTTCAAAAAGTAAATTACCTCAAAGGGCAGCAGTTCTCTGTGCTTCCTATTTAAAAAAACTTGAGCTAGCGATCCAAAGTCCTCGTCTAGTTTGGTTTTAGAGGCACTTGGCGTGAAGGCAGCTATTTTACAAACTTTAAGCCAAAACTCTAAGTTGTCTAAGCTCTGAGCTGCGAAACACCCTGCTAACTGAGCAATCAAACAAGCTTTGTGTGGAATGAACACTCTGTCATTTTTGGGCTGCGAGCATTCTGTCCAGCTTGGTTTGGTTTTTTTCTTGCTGCTGAGTCTCCGCATAAACAGTGTTTCAAAAGAAGCCTCTTTGTGTTCAGCAATCTTTCCGTAAGCCAAGGCTTCTTTTACGTACTCATCAAGTTCTGAACTCAGTGACAAACTGTCTCCCAGTATTTCAGAAAACTGAATTTGGGCTTTTTTCCACTCCATTCTGAGGAAGTAAAACCAACCAAGTTCGTACTTTATAAAAGCAGCCAAAGGTGCAAGTGCCTCTCCACAGCAGTCTAAAGCTCGGTGCAGTTTCTGCACAGCTGAGTCTACATGGTTGTTTTTCCAAGCCACCACACTGTCTACCCAGTGGACCAGCACACAACCAGGGTACTCTTCTGCTGCTTGGCTAAGTAAGTAACTTGACTTTTCAATGTTAGGTTCCATGTCTATATGGTATAGTCCCAAAGTAACAGCTGCAAAAACAGACCGGGAAGTTTTGGTGTCTTTGCACGCTTCCAAGAACTCCACTCCTTTTTCGCGGGACCCTGAAAACCCAATAAGTTTAAGCAAAGTCGACATAGAAGAAGGAACTAAAGACAAAAACAGCATAAACAGTCCCAACCCAAACAAAACCCTTCCTCTTATGTCTAGGTCTTCTACTCTTTCTAGTCGGTTTTCGAACTTCTTGTAGAGTTTCCAAGCTTGTCGCAGAGTAATAAACGCCTTTAACTTCTGTCCACTTAGTAACAACAAAACACTCTTGAACAAACTAGTTTCTGCCATTATCACTTCTGAGTGCTTTTCTGAAAGGTTGCAAAGGGTCCTTTCTACTTCTGAAATAGCTTCTGTGCAACTGACTACGTCACTTTTCCGCCCTGTGACCAGCACTCTGAACATGTTTACCTCTGCAAAGTGCAAACTGCACCTTAAGTCGCAATGCTTCATCACACTGAAGCACCTTTTGGCGTTGTCTAGTTTGAAGTTAAGTAAGTAGTCCAGTCCAGTTTGTCTAATAGACTCTGGAGTTTGCACTGGAGGCAACCTGCACCCAGACTGTTTCCGTTCGAAAAAAGCAAAGTCTGGAGTTTTCTCGCGAGTGGTTTGGCAGTAACTTTCTTTTTCTTCAGCCACTAACGACTTAGTTACGTTCAAGCTAGCAGGTCGCATTTGTGTAATGGGGACAACTTGGGCTTGGTTTTCTTCAGGTGTTTCTATTTCTTCTTCAGACTCAAGTGGGCTTGGGGACTTTTCTTTCACAGGAGAACTAATGCCCCCAAAAAGCCTGAGTTCAGAAGTACAGTAGTTAGAGTCTTCTTTAAGAACTTGAGAAACCTGACCGTTAGACGCGAACTTTAAGTACATCATAAAGAGAACTTGTTCTTGGTAGGATTCTGGCAAAATATAAAACTTCTTCTGGAAGTGGTGGGTATTTACTTTAATAGCGTAGCGGTATCTTTTAAAACTAGAAGGAACTGCTATAGCTTTGGCCAAGTTTACGGGAACTGAAGGGAACTCTGAGCGCAAACTTCTGTAGTACACAAGGTTTTGGTTGTACAAGCAAAAGTAACGAAAGACTTGTCTATTGAGTATTTTCCCTCTTTTAACTAACAAGTGCTTCTTCTGAGTAAGGGTCTTTAGCTGCTCTAGTAAGTGCTTAGACTCCTTCATTCCCGGGCTTATATCAGTTTCCGCTATGTGTTCCATTTAAGTGTTTACAATATGCACAAGCCTAAGAAGCAAAACTTCTTATTTCCTAAGAAAAACCCATTGGAAAAAACTAGATACGGAGCACATTTTAACTATGAGGACTTAGTAAAACGTCTTAACACTGTCAAGTTCCAAGTGGCTAATCCTTCGCCAAACAGGAAAACACTGTTAGGAGACGCTTTAAGAAACAAGTCAACTCCTGGCACTAGAAAGTCAAAACAACTTCCTTTAATTCGTTTCCAGTTCAGCCCCTGGGAAATGTACTCTCCCAAAAATATAAGAACCAAAAAAAGCACCCAAGTAAGAACCTCCAAACCAAGCAAACATAGACTAAGGTCTTTTTCAAGAAACACTAATAAAAGCTTTATTTAAATGGCAGAGTGTGAAGATGTATTCTCATCAGAGGACCACTGCTTATACGCACAAAACAACTGCAGTTGGATGTTTAGTTTTTACTTCTGCACTTTGGATGAGAGTCCTTGGAGTTGGGTGTTTCTGATAGTACTTTTTGTTCTGTTCGTGTATTTACTGGGGACTACTGCGGATAAGTACTTTTCTCCCAGCTTGTCCGACCTAGCTGACAAGATGAACCTGAGTCCTAGCTTAGCTGGAGTCACACTCCTTGCTTTTGGAAACGGGGCTCCAGACGTGTTTTCTTCTTTGTTGGCTGCTAGCAAACTCAAGATTTACCTTTCTTTGGGAGGGCTGGTGGGCGCGGGGCTCTTTGTAACAGCAGTGGTGGTTAGTTCAGTTGTGTACTCAGGGGGAGAGATTCAGATGCCCACTGCTAAACTAGTAAGGGACGTAGGGTTTTACTTACTGACAGTTCTTCTAATACTTACTTACGGAGCCATAGGAGAAATAGGCATATTTGAAGCTTCGCTTTTCCCAGTGATTTATATAGCTTACGTGTGCTTGGTGTTGTACATGGAAAAGGAGTCTAAAGGCTCCAAAGAGCAAGAAGAAGAACTGGAAATGCCAGTGCTGCAGTCTAACTTTGTGGAGTGGGGAAGCATTATTGACGACTACTTAAAGAGTAGAAGAAAGCCACTGCCAAAGCATTACAATTATGGAAAGCAAGCCCCACTCCTTTTCTTCCAACCTTCAGTGGAGTATGCTTAAGTTCACTTACTTTGTTGAGCACTCCCAAAAGTCTTTTGAAAGTCTTTCGATAACAGAGCAAATCTTCTTTATAGTGCTGTTTCCTTTAAACCTTTTCAGAGAACTTACGATTCCTTACTATACTGAAGCTAACTGGAGCAGGGGCAAAGCTAGTGTAGTGCCTTTGTTTATTGCTTTGTTTTTACTTACTACAGAGGAACTCCTGGGTTCTAGTGTAGGGCCTTTTCCTGTGTGGATGTTGGGACTGGTGCTTTCTTTAACTAGCTCAGGTTTTATTTGGTGCACAACTAAGGTTTCTAAGCCCCCTAGTTACAACTGGGTTTTTTCTTGTGTGGCCTTTGTGATGTCTATTTTGTGGATATGCAACATATGCTCTTATGTAGTGGACCTGCTAAGTTTAGTGGGCCTGCTTTTAAAAGTGCCCATTCCTTTGTTAGGAATGACTTTTTTGGCCTGGGGCAACTCAGCAGGAGACTTCTGGGCTAACAAAGCCATTGCCAAGATAGGCCTGAGTCAGACAGCACTTACAGCTTGCTACGCAGGGCCTCTTTTCAATATGCTTATAGGACTAGGACTAGCTTTGATGTACTCTACTTTTAGTCAAAGAGTTGAGTTCAGCATTTTCCAGGAAGGAGTGTTAACTATAGCTGTTCTCTTTTTACTGACTTCTATTTTAGTAGGGCTTTCCTTTGGAGTGGGCTTGAAAGGAAGAGTCACTAACATGCAAGGGTTAGTTCTTGTTTTGGTGTATTTGTGCTTCTTTGTAACCCTCACAATTTACATTGTTATATAAGTAATAATGTCAGATGACTTGGCTAAGTGCTTGTGTTGCCCGTGCTTACTGGTTATTGAGTCTTGCAACGTTGAAGATTGCAAGTTCTGCGAAGGGTGCTGCAAAGACTTTTCCTGTGAAAAACTGTGTTCTTGTTTTGAAGGGTGCTGTAAAGACTTTTCCTGTGAAAAACTGTGTTCTTGTTTTGAAAAGTGCGAAAACATTTCTGAATGCTGCTCTGAAATACTTCCCCACGTATTCAAGTTGGTCGACTCCTGCTTAGAAAACATCGCCAATATGTTCATAAAGTGTGGAGACTACTTTTCTGAGTTCTTTTCGCGCTGGGTGGTGTTTGCCCAACTCCAAGGAACAGGAATCCCTCAAACGGGTGAAACAGGCTTGATGGGAGCCTACTACGTAACTGGAGTTTCACCTGGCGACCAAAGACAAAAGGAAGAAGAAGAAGAACCTGACCAAACTAAAGAAAACCGAGCTTGACCTGTAATTATAATTAAACTATATGTTTATCAACGAACAAGAAGTGCTGCAGGATAGGAACTACTTTTACATGAGAAAGTTCATAAAACAAGTCCTGGATTTCTTCTTCAGTGGTAGACTGCATGATCATGTCCCCTCTGTAAATAAACAAAGCTACTGCCATAAGTGCCAGGATATCCAAGGAGTCGTACCCTATGATTCTGTCCCACAACAAAAACACCTGGTCCACTTCTAAAGTCCCAACAAAACTGTAAAAAAGCCACGGAAAAGCTATTTTCAAGGGGTTTATTTCGAGTTGAGTCAAGTGAAACACCAAGTCGGGGTCGTAGGCTTGCAAAGTGTTTTCAAACAACCTACATAAACTAATGATTCCTTTTTCTTGGCTAGTTAAACTGTGCAGGTAACACAAGTACTTACAGTAAAAGTTCCTGAAAATCAAGTAAGACTCCTCAGGCCGATCACAAATATAAGTGAAAGGAGCCGCAAGTCTGGAAAAGTGCTGGCAAGGAATGACTGTGGAAGGAGGGATGCTTCCTACCGGTTTCCCGTTGCTGGCAATACCAGTCAAGGGCAAGTTAGGCAGAGACTTGAGGTTCTCAAAAACTGCTGGGTCCCTCATGAAGCACATCACTAACTTCTCCAAGTACTCTTCAAAGATAAAGTACTTTTCGTCGTCACAGCATTCCTGCACGTCAATTTGCAGAATTTTGTCAATGGAAAGTTCCCACTTTTGGACTTGGCCTAACAAGTAGTCGAAGTAGCTGTAGTCTTTAGAACTCACATCAAGCACTTTGGAGTAGACTTTAGCCCTCATGCCTGGAGGCACTCCTCTTTTGGCAAACTGCGTCAGGTAAGGCACGTAGTCTTTTTTAAGTAGCTTTTCAGCTAAACTAGATCTTTCCTCGATGAAAACTCTGTCTTCGTCTAGTCCAATCTGTTTGTAGTTGACTTCTAGTTCTTCGTACTCAGTCCTTATAGCGTCCATCGAAGGGACTTTAAGTCTGAGTTTCACACTTCCCCACTCAAACAACTTTTCTTTGTAGTTGCCGTTGTTGATAGCTAGGATTGCGTTCAAGAAAGCCATAGAATCAAACACACAAGGGATGTCAGAGTCTTTTTTGGTTTCAAACCTGTCTTCGTCTTCTCTCTCTTCGGGAGCTGACTTAGGCAGGGCGTACAGCCACTGTTCAGTTCGTGGACGCAGCAAAGGCTTGTCTACGTCGTAAGCTATTGTAAGCATGCGGCTTCTTAAGTACTGAGTCCACTCCACTCGGGAAGAAGCTACTGACTCTAAGGGTTCGAAGTAAAACTGAGTGAAGTACTGAGGTAACTCAGGAATAGGGCGGGAGGCGTCGAGTCCGTTGACAAGGGCAATTGCAAAGTCGTTGTTTAGGTCTTGGGAGAGCATAGAGGAGTACACTTCGTTGACTTTGTTTTTGATTTTGATGTCAGCTTCAATTTCCCTTACGATTTTAGGAAGTGACGAAAGGAGTTCACTAGGGTTGTACTTGCTTTTGACTATTTCTTCTTTAATGGCTTTTTTGGCGCTCCAGTATGTGTAAGAAGATTGGATCTTTGAAAAAATAAACTCAACTCTTTCAGATAAGTTGCTAGGTCCTTTTGGTTTGGTTTCTTCGGTTTTTGAATCTTCAGTTTCCATTAAATTCTAAGAATAATTAGTTACTACTTCTACTAAAAAGAGTAAATGGAATTCTTGCGCTAGAGTTGCCTAAGGACTTCAGTTTTTCTTTGTCTTGCAGTTTGAAGCTGTGGATGTAGCTTGAAGAAAAACTTGGTTCGTTGGAGTTTTTCTAAGTGGTGGTTACTTTTATGAGTTTCGGTCTTTTTTCTTGTAAGGCAGCTGAGTCTTCTTGTTCTTTGACTTTTTTAAGTGAGTAACCAGACTTGAACTGCTGGGCTTTTTTGTAAAACTCCCTGTTCTTTTTGGTGGTGGTTTCTGACAGCACGTTGTCTGCTGTAAAGAGTTCTTCGAGTAAGAAGTCAAACTTTTGAGTGCTAAAAAGTTGTCTACTAGGAACTTCAGATATTAACTTTTGGGACTTTTCCAGGACCTCTTTGGTGCTTTTTGCCTTTTCAAGTGATTCTAGGTGGCTTTTAATGCTTTCTGTAGAATTAAGGGGTTTCCTGGAGATGCGTTTTCTTTCAAAGCCTTCACTGGGTTCTCCAATGCTTTTAAAAGGGCTTTTAGTTTCTCCAATAGGTTCTAAGTTGTAGCGAGAGCTCTTTTCAAGTAAATTGTAAATTTCTGAAAAGTTACTTTCAGTGTTAGAGTTAACTTTGGGAACAGGGTGGAGGTTGCCTTTCCAAGTGTAGTCTGAGAAGACTTGTGACTTTGAGTAGAACTTGTTTAGACTTTCAACTTCAGCTGAGTCGGGGTAGGCAACTTTTTCTTCTTTGTTTTTCATTATTAAACATTAAGTACTAAAAAAGAATTTCACAGTCCATAGCAGCCATACTCAAGACCTTCTTTTGCTCTGAAAGTCCTGATTCTGAAAGACCCAGCAAACTTATCCGGAGTTGAGGAAGTACCTCAATGAGGCCTTTTGCGGTCTTTTTGGAAAACTCGTTTCTGTCCAGCATAAGCACTTTGAGGTTACTGAACCTCAACAAGTCGTAACAGATGTTTTTTCCTCCTTCGTCAGTTATGAGGTTGTTTTCAAGGTGAATTTCTTCTAGGGTGCTTGGTAGCCATGGCCAGACTTCTAGGACTCCGTCAGTTCCTATGTTGTTAGTGGAAAGCATCAGTTTCTTCATGTGGTCAAGCAGCTTAAGTCCTTGGGCTAGGGCTCGGGCTCCTTCGGTGCCTATATTGTTATCTACAATCTGCAGTACTTCTAGTGAAGGTAGGTTTCTGAGTGTTCTGCTAAGCGACTTAGCTCCTTCTGAGCCTAGTTTGTTTTGGTTCAGGTTTAGCTCTAGTAAGTCTTTGCACCTTATAAGGCCTTTACTGAGTCCTTCAATTCCTATTTGAATTCTGCAGTTTTCAAGGCTCAGTTTACGGAGTTTACTTAAGCTATGTACAGCTTCCCCTACTAAAAAGCTACCTTGTATTTCTAATGGGTTGTTGCTTAGTTCTAAAATCTGTAGTTCTGGCAAATTCTTTAAAGCACTTGTAATGGAGTCTATGCTCAGGTTTCTTAAGCCACAGTTGTTGAGTGAGAGTTGTGTGAGGTGGGTGTAGTAAGGAAGTACTACAGCTAGGTACCGACCACCTTCTTCTCCAATTTTGCGTTCCGAGAAGTCTATGCTAGTTAGTTCTTGGCTTTTTCCTTTGTACACATTGTCTATTAAACTGTGAACTTTAGGGTGCATGTTTGGAATTGAAGGACTGGGGCAAACTACTGAGTGTTTAGGAGTTGCACTGGGCTTTTCGCTTTGGCAGCAATTGTTTCCCATATCTAATTATATTACTTATTTTTGGCACCTTTAGAGTCGACTTTTGCACAGAAGTTGTGCACCCAGTCTTTGATGAGTTTGGAGTCTTTAAGGGTGATTTCTTTGGCTTTTTCTAAGTCTTTAGTTAAGAAGTAGGCTTCTATTCCCTCGAACTTTGAAAAAGCGTCACTTTCTTCGTCGCTTTCAAGGTCTCTTCCGGAGTTCAGGGGTCTTTTGTTTTTGTAGTTTGTTTTCCACAACTTAAGGGTGTTGGTACTTAAACAGTACTCTTTGGAAAGACTTTTCATAGACACTTTGCCAACTCGGAGCAGAATGTCTTCTGCGTCCTGTTTTGTGTAGTAGTCTTTGGTTCTAGTGAACTCTTCGGAGTTTTCACCAGAGAACCTGTTCCCCAGGTTGTGGACTATTGCCAGGTTGGGGAACTCAAACAAAGCCTGGATGTACTTAGGTTTCACCTTTTGTTCGTACATCACTTTGACTCTGGTTTTAAGGTCTCCAAAGAGCTTTTCTTTGTCGAGTCCAGAAGTGGTTTGGGACTGTACAGGGACTTCTGGGATTGTTGGTTTGGGAGGTTGTGGTTGCTCAACCGGGTTTTGAACTGGCTTATCAACTGGCTTTTGTTTGGAGGGTTCTGGTTTCCGGAAGGACTCCGGACACAAGACTTCAAGGACTCTTCTGGGAATCTTGAGTTGTTGCGAAGTGTACTGGTGACTTGTTTGTTTGCAGAGCTCCACAATGGTGCTTTTAAGAGTTTCGAGGCATGGAAGTCCTTCGTAGTCAACTAGGGCTTTAAAAGCCTTTGCCTCTTCTAGGCGGATTCCTAGTGCTTCAGATGCTTTTTGGTCTCCTAAGAGCAAAGCACACAGTCCAATATATTTAGGGTCCATTATAAGCCCCCTAGGTGTTTAAGGGGTTTGTTAGCTTAAAAGTACTTAACTTAGGTGGGAGTCCAGCTTATAACATGGTCTAAAGGATCTTCCAAAGAGTCAACGCTGTACTTCCTAGGTTTCTTTTTGTTAGTAGGATTTATACTTAAGAACTCTAAGTCTTCAACTTCGTACAAACTTACTTCTGTGCAAGTGCACATCTCAGTTCTTGAAGGGTACTTCATGAACTTGCACTCAAAGTTTACATAACCAGTGTCTTCTGAGTTGCAAGGTTCCCACTCTTCACAGTGCAGAATCCCTTGTTTAATTATGTAAAGGTTGATTGTAGTGCTGTTTAAACTTATTGTGTTGAATATATACTGGAACTTAGGTTCATCTCTTGGAAGCGACTTGATAAAGGAATTCAAAACCTTTATGCTGTGTTTGAAACTTTGAACTTCAGAGGTTTCATTCAGCTTGCTAACTAAGTCGTTGAACAAGTCATCAGGAAACACACTGGTAAGGACACTTACTTTGTTAATATTACTAAGCACAGTTCCTACAGAGCTGGCTAAAGGTCTTTTGTATATACTGTGCCAACTTATCTTTTTTTCAAGGGCTTTTGCATAAGCCACACAGCAGCCCTTAGCAGACTCGATTTCCAGTCTGAACTTGTCTAGTTCATAAGCCTTTGTATAGACTTGTTGTTCTTCTTTAGGCAAGTTTTCAAAGTCTTCTTTAGCCTTTACATAGAAGGGCTGGTAGCCATAAAACAGAGAATAAATAGGAAGGTTCTCTGTGTCAACTATGTAAAAGATAACTGGGGCCCTTGCTGGGTTAGGAGCTATGTAGGAATAAACTCTTCCATTGCCTTTGAAGTAGTTGTCTGGTTTTTTCTGTGAGCTTTTGTTGCAGTACATGTCAGGAATGAACTTTTTAACTAGTTCTGAAGCTTTTTTGTAATCTTGTTGGAACTTTTTCTTGCTTTGGTTGTCTAGTTGTTCCCAAGCTTCAGTCACTATGTCTTTTTCGTTTCCTTTTTTGCGGGAAACCTTTCTGGCTTCTTTGTCTAGTTTTAACTTAAACACATCAAAGGCACTTTTAGCTTCGACTACAAATTTTGCTTGTTTTTCCCAGTAAAGTCTGTCTTGGGGGGATAGTTCTTTCCAAGTCTTGAGTAAGTTCATGGCTTGAGTGTTCATGTCTGGAACTAGGTCCATGTGCTCGTTTAGGTACAAGAACTTCCCTGTTATTCTGAGTTTAAAAGGCTTTTTCCCAGTTGAGTGCTTTTTAATACCGTTGAGAAGTATTTCTCTCATGCGATGCTCAGAAGTGTACAAGCTTTCAAGAGTGATCTTTTTACCTTTAGGAAGGGTGATGTCCATTTATGGGGGTATTAATTTTAGCATTAGTCTTTTCTTAAGAAGCCAAAGATCTTTTTGGGTTTTTTGTCCTTTCTGATGTTTTCAATTTCTTGCTTTTCTTGAGAGTTGAATTCCAAGACCCTAATTAGCAACTCCAATGCAGTTTCTCCTTCAGTGCTTAACACCGGCAACATAACCAGTACGTTCCGGAAAAGTTCTTTAATGTAGTCTAGGTTGATTGACTTGGCTACTTTTAGGTTTTCTTGGAGTTGTCTGATTTCTTGTTTCAGAAAGTCTAACTCAGCTCTTTGCTGCTTGATCGTTCTGCGTTTTTGTTCAAGTTTAGACTCTCTTTCAGTGAGTTTGTCTTGGAGTTCTTTGACCTTTTCTGATGACTTCTCTTCAACCATCACTGAAGAAATGTCCAAGTCACCCATTCCTGAAGACTCTTTCATCTCTTCAGCTCCAAAACTCAACTCCCCAATTGACCTTTTTTCTTCAGACTCTAGCATTTCAGTGACTTTCTGAGTAATCGTTTCGTTGTGTTGCAAGTTGAGTTTCTGTTTTAACTTGTCTAGGTTTTCTAAGGGCATTTCGTTGGCTCCTTCAAAAGTTACGTTGTTTAAGGGCTGCCACTCGTACGACTCCGTTTCATGGTACTTGATAAGGACCCAGACGTTATTGTGAACTTGAACCTTTAAAAGTAGCTTAGCAGTAATGGAGCGTGGAGTGTCGTCTAAGTTTTCACGACTCTTAGCTGACTCAAGTGAAGACTTGAGTATTAAGTTCTGTTTAGATATAGAGTCAATCTTTTGTTTTTTACTGCTGACTTCTTGAGTCAGTTCTTCTTTTATTCTAAGTAGTTGTTGGTTTTCTTGTTCTAAGTTGAGTTTTTCTTCAGTGAGTTGTTTAAATACTTCGTTGATGCTGGTTCCTTCTATGCGCTTAAAAGTGCTTTCAACGTCAGTTGCGAACTTTTTGATAAGCTCAATTCCGTTGGTGTCTTTGTAAAAGTTAAGGTTGGACAAAAGGTTAGTGATTTCTTCTATTTCAGGTTCGAATTCAGACACTATAAGTGGTTTCTGGTTGGTGCTTTCAGTAGAATGAGCTAAGCTGTGCTTTTCTAGTTCTTGTTTGAGTTTTTCACTAGCTTCTAACTGCTTTTTTAAAGTTTGGTTCCTTTCTCGAGCAACTGCTAGCTGATTTTCTAGTGTTTTAGTGTCTTCTTTTAACTCTTCATTGGTTAGTTCGAAGAACCTTACTTTTTGGGTCAGTTGTTCAACCTTTTGGTTTGTTTCATCAAGTAAGTTTTGTCTTTGAGTTTCATAGTTCTGAGTGGTGAGGCTCAGTGTGCTTTTGAGTTTTTCAATGTGTTCCTGTTTTTCTTCTAGTTGGTTCTGCATTGACTCGTCTACTTTTTTGGTCTCTTGTTGGTCTTTGAGTTCCTGGATTTTGTTTTGAAGTTGAGTGTTGGAGACTTTTAGGTAGGTGATTTCTTGGGATAGTTTTTGGTTCTCTTGTTGGAGGTTTAGAAGGTTGTTTTTTTCAGTTATGAGTGAGTTGTTGGTTTTTTGTGCTTCTTGGATTTTAGTTTCTAGGCTTTGTATGGCTGAGTTGGCTTTGTCTAGTTGTTTTTGCAGTTCTTGGTTTTGAGTTTCTAGGGTGGTTATTTTATGTTGGTTCTCATTCAGTTCATTGGAGGTTTTTGAGTATTGCTTCTGAAGGTCTTGGTTCTGAGTTTCCAGCTCTTTTACCTTGCTTTGGGTATCAGTTAAGTCATTGCAAACTTTCGAGTACTGCTTTTGGAGCTCATTAAGTTGGGTCTCTAAAGTGCTTTTACTGTCAGCTAAACTTTTGGAGTCTACTGAATACTGCTTCTGAAGGTCTTGGTTCTGAGTTTCCAATTCTGTTACCTTGCTTTGGGTATAGGCTAAGTCATTGCAAACTTTTGAGTAGGATTCTTTCAGTTCTTGATTCTGAGTTTCCAGCTTGTTTACCTTGCTTTGACTCTCAGTTAAGTCACTACAAACTTCTGAATACTGCTTCTGGAGATCTTCGTTCTGAGTTTTTAGTTGGCTGATTGCTCTTTGTGTCTCAGTTAAGTCATTGCAAACCTCTGAGTATTGTTTTTTGAGGTTGTTTGAATTGTTTTGACTCTCGGTTAAGTCACTGTAAACTTCCGAATACTGCTTCTGGAGCTCTTCGTTCTGAGTTTCGAGCTCGTTTACTTTATTTTTCAAGTCATTGTAAACCTCTGAGTATTGTTTCTTGAGGTCTTGATTCTGAGTTTCCAGCTTGTTTAACTTGCTTTGGCTCTCAGTTAAGTCAGTACAAACTTCTGAATACTGCTTCTGGAGGTCTTTAACTTGAGTCTCTAAAATGCTTTTATTTTCAGTTAGACCTTTAGAGTATGACTTTTGAAGCTCTTCGTTCTGAGTTTTTAGTTCGCTTATTGCTTTTTCGCTCTCGCTCAACTCAGCACAAACTTCTGAGTAGGACTCTTGAAGTCCTTGATTCTGAGTTTCTAACTCATTCACCTTGTTTTGGCTTCCAGTTAAGTCATTGCAAACTTCTAAGTAGTGCTTTTGAAGTTGTTGGTTTTGACTACTGAGTTCCTCATTTTGTCTGATTTGAGTTCTTAGTTGACTTTCCAAGTGCTTAATAGTTGGTTCTGTTTCTTTAAGTTTGGATTCATAAAAGCTACTTTGAGTTTGCAGTTCGCTTAGTTTCTGTGTTACTGAGTTCACTTCTTTTTTTAAGTTTGAGTTTTCAACAGTCAGCTTGTTATTTTCTTGTTTTAGCTGATTTAAATCAAGATTCATGTGTTCTAACTGGTCTTTCCAGTACTTTTCGTTTTCAAAAAACAAGTTCTGGAGTTCATTTAAGTTTTCCAAGTTATAGTCTGCGTGTTTTTTCTGAGCAATATTTCTTAGGCATAAACTAAGTTCAGAAATCTCGTTTTCATAGTTCAAAACTAGTTCGTCATACTCGCTTTGTTTGTCCATATAAGAGCACTTAAACACCTGAAGGCTCTTTTCAATGTTTTCGTATTCACTTTGTAGTTGTTTAAGTTCAGTTTGCAGTTCAGAGTTCCTAGCCTGTGAACTTCTGAGTTCTTCAGTTATGTTGCCAAGTTCGTTGTTCAGTTGTTGTGTTTTGTTTTCAAGTTCAGATTTTTGGTTTTGTAGAGTTTCTACAGACTCTTCGGAACTTTGAAGGGCTTGTTCTAGTTCTTCTTGTTTGGTTTTGTTTTGGAAACTGAGTTCTTGGTTCCTTTTTTCAAGGAACTTAACGTGGCTCTGCAGGTCTTCTAAGTCTTGTAAGCTCCGCTGCATGCTTTCGAGTTTGTCGTTTAGTCTGTCTCTTTGGTACTTAGTTTCGATGAGTTCTTCATTTGTGCTTTTAATGAACTCTTGTCTTTTGTTGTCGCGAATGGTTTTTTCTTCTGAGTTCTTTTGAAGCACTTCAATGTTCCCTGAGAGCGTGCGTATTTTTTCTTTGTATTCAAATAACTTAGTGTTGGCTGAGTTCTTTAACTCAGAAAACTTATAAAAAAAGTAGTCGTATGAGTCGTTAAATAACTGAGTAACACTGACTTTGAGGTTTTCTAATTCGTGGGTTTTTAGTTCTAGTGTTTCAGAGTACATTTCAGAACTCATTCTTTCGTGCTGAAGCATTTGTTCAAGTCTGTAGAGTTCAGTGGGGCTTTTGGGAGATGACACTCTTGAGGTCCAGAAGCCTTTGCTGGACTGGTAAGGACTATCTTGTTCGATTTCTTTTAAGCTTTTGAGGGTTTGAGCTTTGTGGAAGTCGTAGGAGTGATTTAAGTTTTTGGTTTTCTCAGACTTGAGACTTTCATCAAGCAACAGTCTAACGTTTTGATTAAGGTTGGAGACTTTTTTCTGCAAGTTAGCTAGTTTGATCTGGAGCTTTTGTCTTTCTCTGTCAGTTTTTTGGTAGTTTTGCTTCCACACCAAAAGTTCGTCTCTTTCTTGTTTGAGTTTTTCGAGTTGGATTAGAGTTGACTTGAGTTTGCGGTTGTTGTCTGAAGAAGGTGACCTAGGGGAAGACTTGTACTGCTGAGAGCAAGGTCTTGAAGTTTTAACTGGTGAGTACTGTGCTGAGCTTGAGATTCTTCTCTGCAGAGAAGATATTTGGTTGTTAGCTTTAAACAAGTCCTTCACCAAAGTAAGGTTTTCTTCTCTTTTCTTTTCGAACTTTTTTTGGATGCTTCTGCACTTTTCTTCGAGTTTGGATGCTTCAGTTTTCTTTTTGGAGAGTTCTGACTTGATCTGTTTGAGTTTTTCTTGGAGTGAGTTTTTTTCTTGGATGGACTTGTTTAGCAAGTCTTTGTATTTGGATTTTTTTTCGTGGAGGTTTTTATTGTATTTCTGTGAGTACTCCTCGCGTTGAGTGTCCAGTATGCTTTTTTGGCTTTCAAGCATTCTGAGTTCCCTTATCCAGGTTGCTTCCTCAGAACCTCTTTTAGTGGACAAGATGTTCCAGATCCGACTTTGCATTTCGTAGAAACTCTTTTTTATAAAGCTTAAGTGCGAGTATTCTAGGCGCTCGCAAACTTCTTCTTCGCACTGCTCCACTGCTTCTGAGATCCTTCGGAACAAGTCTTTGAAGAGAGCTGAGCCTTGTGGTCCATTTCTGGTCAAGAGTAAGTTGTTCAGGTCTTCGTCAAGTTTCTTGCGCTCCTCTGAAAGCTCTTTGAAGAGGTCGTATCCGCTTGGTTCTTCGGAGGTGTCCTGGAAGCTAAGTTTCCCAGAAAGGTTGTTTTGGGACTCCTGAAGCATGTTTGCACATCTGTCGACGAAACTCACGTACTTCTGTTCTAAGTTAAGAAGTTTGTTGTGGAGGTTAGAAATAACGTAACCCATCTGAGGCTCAGAGTATCTTTGGCAAGGCTGAGGACTCGACTTGTCAGCAGGCGAGGATTGATAACTCCTTAGCTTCATAATTATGGAAGTGATATTTGGGAAAAAAACAGAGGACTTTGTGTACGGCGAAACTAAAGCAGTTGAAACTGGGAGGGAACTTCCCAAAGGTTACTTCAGACCTGTGGAGGACTACAGCAAACCAGAAGTGACTGAAGAAGAACCGCCAAAAGTGTCCTCTGAGATTTACGACCCAGAAGCCGAACTAGCTTCTTTTCTCTATTTGATGGTGATCGGACAAGTTGAAGGTGGCGAAATCCTTAATTCTGACTTATTGAGACTCAACTACACCTTTGTAAAGGGAGCTGAGTGGGAACTTATAGAGGGAGAGGGTTCTAACTCAGCACAGTACTCAAGCAAGAACTCTGGAAAGTACACTTGGAACATTCCTTTTAACCTGTTGTTTAGAGGCTACTCACCTGCAGGATGGCCTCAAGTAGTAATAGAACTCATTGGGCCGAATAAACTAGGCCAAGAAGTAGTGAAGGGGTATGCTTGTGCACACGTGCCAACAGTTCCGGGGAAGCATGCAATTGAAGTAGGCGTGTTTTGCCCACTAAAAGACTCATGGTGGACCAGGCTTAAAAGCCAGTTTTTTGGAGCAGAGTGCCAAATCCAAGAAGATCCAGAAGCAATAGCCCAGGGCCAGGGCAGAGAAGTCATATCTATTCAGAACGTTGGAAAGATCACTATTGCGTTTGAAGTCCTTCAAAGAAACTTTGAAAGGTTTGGGTATAAAACTTGTTAAATGGATTTTAAAGTCAAAAGAGAAGATTTAATCAGCCACGGTTCCAACATTAGAGAACACTACATGCTTAACTCAACTACTTTGGGTGAGGGAAGCTATGGAGTAGTCAGGATGGCCACTAGGTACTCTGACTATGAAATAAGAGCCGTTAAAATTATTCCCAAAAGCCGAGTTAAAAACAGAGAAATACTTGACAGCGAAATTAAAGTCCTCAAGCAAATGGACCATCCTAACATTGTGAGACTTTACGAAGTTTATGAAAACACCCGATACATCTACTTAGTTATGGAAATGTGTGAAGGAGGCGAACTCTTCGATAAGCTTATGGAAATGGGCCACTTTTCTGAAAAAGAAGCTGCTTCAATAATGACCCAGATGCTAGAAGCTGTTCTTTTCATGCACGAAAAAGGCTTTGCACACAGAGACCTTAAGCCCGAAAACTTTATGTTTGCCTCAGAAAAGCTCTCTTCTACTTTGAAACTCATAGACTTTGGACTCTCAAAAAGTGTGGAAAACAAGGAAAAGTTCCACACAAAAATAGGGTCGAGTTACTATATTTCACCTGAAGTACTTCAAGGTGACTATGACTCTAAGTGCGACTTGTGGAGTTTAGGAGTGATTTTGTTTATTATGCTTTCGGGGTTTCCTCCTTTCGATGGAGACACTGACGCAGAAATCATACAGACTGTAAAGGAAGGCAAGTTGGCCTTTTCACAGGAAATCTGGCAAAGCATTTCTGACCAGGCAAAAGACTTGATTGAGAAGCTTTTGGATAGGGACCCCCGAACTCGGATTTCTGCTGAAGAAGCGCTTAGACATCCCTGGATCACTAACTATGAAGAGTTTGAAACCATAAAAGTTAACCTGGAAGTAAAGCGACTTGAAGAGTACAGACGGGCTCATAAACTCAAAAAGACCGTGCTTAACTACATGGCTACACAGTGCTCCAGTGAAGAGCTAGAAGAACTCATTAGCACCTTCAGAAGCATAGACACTGGGAAGAACGGGTACCTAAGCATAGAAGAAATAGAAAATGTAGTGAACTCCAGTGAGATCCCCCATAACACTCTAGTTCAGCTAATCACTGACTTGTCAACTGAAAAGTCGCATATAGAAATGAACGTGTTCATAGCAGCAATGATGGACGCAAAACTGTACCTAAACCAAGAAAAACTCTGGAACGCGTTCAAAAGGTTCGACTTAAGAAACTCAGGCAAAATAACCGCAGAGGATATTAGAGAAGTTCTGGACCACGACCATACAGTTTCAGATCCTAGTTACTGGGAAGAAATCATCAAAGAAGTTGACCTTAACGGAGACGGAGAAATCAACTTTGAAGAGTTTGTAAGTATGATGGGTGGTTAACTTAAGCTTCTTGCATTGCGAGGATGGCTTGTTCTTCAGTTGAGGCAGTTTTTCTTCTTTTGATGTAAATTAAAACCAATACTCCTATAAGAACAACAGCGCAGTAAAAGATCACGAACCAAGCGTACCACTTGATGCTTCCATCGTCACTGCCTGAGCCTCCGAAGTCCGAAGTTTTAGAGGACTGCTCGCTGACTCCAGGAATTTTACCGGAAGTACAAGCCTCAGTTACGTTGTACAGAATCCTGTTCATTAAGTGTCCTTTGAACTCACTGTAAGTGCAGGTGTACTCAGAACAAGTCGGGAACTTGACAGGCATGTCGTTGAACCTTACCTGGACGTAGTAGCCGGTTTCGTTCTTCATGAGTTCAAAGAACAACTGGGAAGCAAAGGGGGGTTGTTCTGAAGTGTCTAGTTCCAAAGCTGCTTTAACGTTGAGTAAAGTAGTGTCATGGGCAGAGTAAAACATAAACCTTCTTAAGTAGTCTGAGCTCTGGGCTTCTTCAAACTGCTCCACTACTGCAGACAGAAAGTCAGACCCTGCAACTCTTTGTTCAAAGTCAGTTCCGTAGTAAACGAACTGAGTAACTTCATTGTAGAAGTCACTCACGTTTTGTTTGAAGTAATCTTTGTTGAAAGGGTCTGCAGGTATAGTGTACTTGTGGAAGTCATTGCACTTGATTGAGTCGTACATCCTGAGAGTTAACTCTACACCTTTTTTCATGTCTGTTACTCCTGTGAAATCCATAACTGCTTGAACAGTTCCTTTGTATTTGTTAAAAAGGCTTTGTAACATCTCAGTACTACTTCGTGAAGCTATGGCGTTTTGGTACTTCTGGCAAGTTTCTTCAGGCAGCAAAATATTGGCCCTTGAAATTTTTTTAGTATGGATTGGCACAAGCTGAGTCTTGTGGAGTAAAGCGTCCATTCCTAACTTGTTGATGGTTTCCTCCATGATTTGTGAGTTGTTGAGAGGTGGAACTGCCACGTGCTCAAGGCCAATTTCCCTTAGCAAAGGTCCACTTCCAGGTGGATACAAACCCATCATTTGACTCAATGCACTTTGAAGTGTCCTGTTTACATCGGTTGAGACAACCCTCAGTTGAGGCTGAGTGTAGTTAGGAGCCAAAAAAGAGTACTGGTAGCGCTGCCTTAGCTCGTGGCCAATGAGATAGTGCTGTCGCATGCCTGAAGGAGTGAGTTGTCCAGGACCCTGAGGCCACCGTTCGTAGTTGTCCCAAGGAAAGTCAAAAGCAATTGGTGAGCGAGCGCCGTGCCTGCATACCTCTATGAGGTAAACTGTCTCAGCAAGCGCAAGGGCTGGAAGAACCAAAGCTAACAGCATTAAATATGGTTGGACAAACCCTGGACAATAAGAGGCTGTCTGTGCTTATGAAGTCACTAAGCATAGTAGGTGGGCTAGGAATGGTTTTAGTGGGGCTGATGGACTATATAACTTGGAGGATAGACAACCCCATTGAGTTCGTAATGGCTTTTTACTTCATGTAAAACCTACTTAGACTGTTTGGAGTGCTAGGGATTTTGTGTGAGTTCCCCATTCCCTACATTGCAAAGTACTTTTCCTTTTTGAAGAAGTATATCGGAAAAGGAGTTTACTTTATATTGTAAGGCCTAAGCAGCATGGGAACCCTTATACTCAGAGTGAATCAGTGGTGGAAAATAGTAGTGTCCGTGGTCAACATCATAGTGGGTATTGTATATATCATACTTGGAATTACTGTAAGTTTTAAGCAGCATAGAGACCAAATGACTGAAGAAGACGACAACCAACCCAAAAAAGAAGACCCCAGGCAAAATGTTGTGCCTCCTCCTAAGGTTTAATAACGCTTAGCTCTACTATTTATAAATATGTTGAGTCTTTAAGTTAAGAACAGTTTTAAAATCTAAATGTGGTACCACTTGTTTACTGTGAACACAGGCAGTGTTCGCATTCCAGACCTCAAAAACCACTACAAGCAAAACAACGACTTCTTGAAAACTATTTACCCCGAAAACTACCTTCCGCCCCACCAGCGTTTGAATTGGTACTTTAGAGTAGCGCGATTACTTATAGCAGTACCCATCATGCTACTTATGGCTGTAAGCGCACTGAACATGGTGGACACCAAAGAAATTTACGACCTCTGTTTGCGCAGAAACCAGTGCATGGCTTACTGCCAAGCTGACGTTTTTCCAGAATTGACTTGCGGCCAAGAAACGGGTGTGTCAATCACTTACAACGGAAACGAGTACACTGACCTCTTCAAGTACCCCGCCACCAACACTGAAGAGTTCCAAACCTGCAAAGACTATATGGAAGACAACGAGGGCTTTGACTGGAGCAACCAAGAAACTGACCGACAATGGCGCGTGCACACTTGTTTCAGGTCTTGCAAAATGCCTGGCTCTGAAGACCCTAACTTCGAAGAGGACGGAAGAAGTGAGTGTCAAGTCTTCCAGGACTCTACTAAGTTCGAGTTTTACGAGTTCGACTTGCTATGTGTGAATCCTGACAATGACTGTGAGCCAAACAGATGGTGGGACGAAATCTGCTTGAGTGACGGAGTGTGCTGGAGCTGGACTGTAGTGCTAATCAGTATAGGAATAGCTAACTTAGGCCAGTTGATGCTAGAGCAAGCTCTTTACTATACACTTAACACTACTTACAAGCCCACCGAGTTTGATAGGAAGTATGTACTCAAGAGAGAAGACGAGGGTCTTAAAGAAGACGAAGAACCTTCTTGTGGAAAAGTGACTAAGAAGTGCACGGGCGAAATGGTAATAGCAATTTGCTTCTCAGCTTCGGTGCTCACAAGTATTTTGTGCTTGATAGCAGCTTACAAGTATGGAAGACCAGACACTATTTGGTTGGAGTGGGCAAGTGCTTTACTAATCGACCAAGTAAAGTCTTTACTAGTGCAACCTTTGATTTGGTGGGTGGTGCTTAGAAGGTGTGGAAAACTTCCAGGTGACTTTGACGTTTGGAGAGACGAACAGGTAGTTCCAGCTATCAACGACGACTCCTTTCTGATGGAAATTAGGAGAATGACGCAGTCTTTTTTCCAGACTAAACCAATGACATACGGAATCACGGGGCTGGTGTTGTTTTACGCAGTGTTTATTTTAGTTAACTTATCAGTGGACCCCTACATCCAGAATTCAGACGGTGCACTGGACTTTTTTTACTACACTGACTTGGTGCTGTTGTGCATCTTTGTGCTAGAAATCCTTTTGAGGTTCTTTGCGTGGACTTTTGAGTTTTTGTTTGACCCTTGGAACTTCTTAGACACATTAGTAGTGCTGGTTTCTTTTGTGTTTAGCATTATGAGACTTGAAGTCAAAGGAATAGCTATTCTGAGACTCCTCAGACTCGTGCGTGTTGTGATAGCAATGCGCAGAGTAAGTGAAGGCAAGAAAAAACTGCTGCTTCTCAGAAACCAAGATCAAAGTGTGAGCTCCAACGTTACTAAAGTCTTGGACATCTTAGAAGAAATACAAGCCGAAAAGTTTATTTCTAGAAATGAAAAACAAGATCTAGCCTGGATCATCGACCTGGTTCAAACTAGGAAACTTTACATGGCTTCCAACGACTCATTTGAAGAAACTGAAGTTTCCGAAGAAGTTAACTTTTGGCGCAAAAAAATAAAAAACGACTATGAAGAATTCGAAGGCGAAGCTGCGTCAAAAGAAACTAAGGGCGAAGATAAAACTTTCAGAAGACAACGCCAAAGTGCAGCTGAGATTAAAATGAGTGGTTCAGAGTTTTACAAAGAAAGAGTGATTCAGTTGTTCACAACGCACACTATTGACCGAGACGCCTTAGACATTGAAAAAGTAAACGAGATGCAAGAAGCCTTTGAGGGCGTTGATGAGTGGAACTGGGACATGAACAAGTTCGTAGCTGTTTCAGGGGACTACTGCTTTCCTTTTATGGCTTTGAAGCTGTTCCTCAAGTATGATATCTACAAAAGCTATAATGACTTTAACATGGACAAGTGGATGAACTTCACTCTGGAACTTTACTTGGGTTACACCATTAACAATCCTTACCACAGACACGAACATATCATAGACACTGTGCACGCCACTCACTACTTCTACGAAAAAGCTGGACTCAAGTACTACTTAACCCAACAAGACATAGTTATAGGAATCACTGCAGCTTTTATCCACGACTACGAACACCCTGGACTCAACAACCAGTTCCTCATTAGAACTAAGCACCCTAAAGCTATTAGGTACTCAGACTTGTCTCCTTTAGAAAACCACCACGTAGCTGCTGCGTTCAAACTAATGATGTCTGAGGACAAAGAAATATTCGACTTCCTAGACGACAAAAACTACCGCTTGGCCCGCAAGATGCTTATTTACATGGTGCTACGTTCAGACCTTGCTTACCACTTTGAACTGTACAACGTGATTCAAACCAAGATCCTCAGTGAAAAGTTCCCTACAAGCAACGTCGAAGACAGAGTGACTCTGCTCACCTACACTCTACACTGCGCAGACATCTGCAAACCTGCAAGGCCGTGGTTTGTGTACCGCCAATGGATAGAAAACATGACGGAAGAGTTCTTTTTGCAAGGAGACATGGAGAAGGAACTGGGCATTCCTGTGTCGTCATTTATGGACCGAGACAACACTAACAAAGAACGCGTGCAACTCACCTACATAGAGTACGTAGTGCGAGAAAGCATCAGGGTACTCAACATACTGTCTCCTATTGAGTCTGAAGGCCAAATCCAAAGAGACCTTATAGACAACGGCATAACTTTCAATATCAAAACAATAAACAAGAAACTTGGCGAAGAAGTAAAATTCTAAATTAATACAGTGAACTCTTGGGCTTGCTTTTTTTTTCTAGTTCCAAGTCAGGCGCAGCTAAGGACTCCAAGTCTATCCCAGATGCTTCTTCTAAAGACTCTATTAAAGTTGACTCATAACTAGGTTTTGCTGGTTTGGGTTGTTCTTCTTTTTTAGGTCCAATAGTTCTTGGAACTTCTAAACTGTCTGCAGAACTGTCGAATGTGCTCGAAGACTTGTCGCTTTGGAATTCCTCTGCTACCACTTTAACCAGGGTCCTTTCACTTATTCCTAGTTCTGCAAGAGTCTTGTCCTCTGGGAGAAGTTCTCCTTTTAGCATCAGCGAAAAATTGTTTCCCAGTAATTGCTTCACTTCGCTTATTTTCATATCCCCGCTCACTCTCAACTTAAGAATTTTGTGGGAACTGTCACTGTACAAAAACAAGGTATTTCTGCGGTATATCGCACTTCCAGATGCTCCAGGAGTTGGCTTTATTCGCTGTGTAGGCGCGCTTGGAATCGAAGGGTACTGTCCCATAAATATGCTGAAAGCTGCTAGGTATATCAGAACTTCGCCATTGCGCCGTTTCTTCCAAGAGTTCCAGTTTCAAGAAGGCTCCGGATTGCACATCCAGGAACCCAAACCCCACGAAGTAGTGCGGGTACTTCCTGTGCTTAGGCACCCTATTTTTCCCAAGCATGCAAGTAGGTTCCGGCTGTCTCCAGAACTTTTTAGGTTCCTCACAGCAGACCCCCACAGTGACCAAGTAGGTGCCTTTGTGATGAAGCCTAGAGAAGAGAGTTACGAAATAGAAAGTATGGCTTTGCATTCTATTCTTCCGCTCGAAAGTCTAGACTCAGTCTACTCTGTAGGCTCGGTGTGCAAAACTTCCTTCAACAAGTTTGACCGAACTATAACTCTGCAGCCTCTAAACAGAGTTACTTACACAGAGGTGCTTGAAGAACCGTCTAAAGAAGTTCCTTTTCCTCTAGTGAGATTAAAGCACTTCGAAGAAGGCGGAAGAGCTACTTCAGAAGACGAACAAGCCTTTATGAAGCTCCTTGTAGAGAAACTCGAAGAACTCAAAAACCACTTCAGCAACCAAGAAGTAGCTACACTGGAAATAATTGGCCAGCGGTTCAACATGCGCTACGATGAGGAGTTCCTTAATTATGTAGGAACAATGCTTTCTTACATGTGCGAAACCAAAAAGGTGCAGCACGTTTTTGAAGCTGAAAGTTTTTATGAAAGACTCAAAAGAACTACAGAGTTAGTGGACGAGCACTTGCAAATGCGAAGTGCCATGAGGGACCTCCAGGAAGAAGCTCAGTCCAAAATATCTAAAGCTAGTGAAGAGCACATGTACCGCGAAATACTTAACTTGATTAAAAACAGACTAGGAATGGACAAGGACGAAAAAGAAACCCTTAGAGTCAAGTACGAAAACAACTTAGAAGGCAAAGAAGTTCCTGAGCACATAAAAAAACTCATTCAAGAAGAAATGGAACGCCTCATGATGACTGAAAAGCAGTCTGGAGAGTTCCACATCATAAGGACTTACCTTGACTGGCTGACTTGTTTGCCCTATGGACTCTTTACTCAGGAAATTTTTGACCTAAGCAAAGCCAAAGAAATACTAGACAGGGACCACTACGGAATGAAGGACGTAAAAGAAAGGATTCTGGAGTTCCTTGCTGTAAGTAAGTTGCGCGGTCACTCTAAAGGAAAGATTCTGTGCTTCTCAGGTCCTCCTGGAGTAGGAAAGACTTCTATTGCTAGGTCAATTGCTGAAGCTTTGAACAGAAAGTACTTCAGGATTTCTTTGGGGGGACTTGAAGACGTTTCTGAGTTAAAAGGCCACAGAAGAACTTACATTGGGGCACAGCCTGGCAAGTTAATATCTGCCCTTAAAAACGCAGGTTCGGAGAACCCTGTGATTCTTATAGACGAGATCGACAAAATGGGCAGAAGGGCTTTCCAGGGGTCTCCAGAAAACGCTTTGCTGGAGATTTTAGACCCTTCCCAAAACAACTCTTTTCTAGACCACTACCTAGACACCACTATAGACCTCAGCAAAGTGCTGTTCATCACCACAGCTAACTTTCCCGAAGAAATAAGTCCTGTACTGATAGACAGGATGGATTTAATCAACGTGCAAGGCTACACTGCTGACGAGAAGATGGCAATCCTCAATAAGCACTTACTTCCAGAAGCTGTGAAAAACACCAGCTTAGAAGAAAAAACCCACAAATTCGAAATCTCCCACGAAGCCAAGCACGCACTTATCCAGAACTACGCCAGAGAAGCAGGTGTCAGAGGAATTCAGAAGAAAATCAACAGAATCCTTGAAAAAGTAGCACGCAAAATAGTAGAAGGGGAGTCCCAAGTAATAAAGATCACTTCTGACAACTTAGCAGAGTACGCAGGACAGCCTGAGTTCTCCACACACAAGCTCTACCAAAAGATGCCTGCAGGAGTAGTTATGGGACTAGCCTACACTTCAATGGGAGGCTCTGCACTGTACATAGAGGTCTCTAAATCTAAGTTTGCAGGTCAAGAATCCGAGCCCAAACTTACTATGACTGGCAACCTTAAACAAGTGATGTCTGAAAGCATCCAGATTGCCTATACCTTTGCCAGGAAGTTTGCCTCTGAAAAAGGAAACACTTTTCTGGACAACAACTCAATCCACATCCACGTCCCAGAAGGAGCTACGCCCAAAGATGGGCCCTCAGCAGGGATCACTATAACAACTGCACTGCTTTCACTAGCTTTGGAGACTCCGGTGCTTCCAGACCTAGCAATGACGGGCGAGATTTCCCTCACAGGCAAAGTGCTGCCTATTGGAGGGCTTAAAGAAAAGCTGGTAGCAGCTAAACGCGAAGGAGTGAAAAAAGTGATTTTGCCCAAACAAAACATCCACCACTGGAAAGAACTCAGTGAGTCGCTGACTAAAGGTTTGGAGGTGGAATTTGTAGAGGAGTACCCAGAAGTGTTCTCAATTGCTTTTAATAAGTAATAATGGTTGGGAAACGCAAACGTGGAATAGACATTAACGACAAGTCTTTGTGGGGGCACAGGTTTGATTTTAGGGAGCGTTGCAGAGTCCAGAGACAACCCTTCGTTCCTTACGTCGGGCCATCGAAAATCAAAAAGCCCCGCCAAGAAAAAGACCCTTTCGTTGCTGTCAAACCATCTAAAAAAGCCAAAACTAAAGAACCCAAACCTAAGAAGAAGATAGTCCGCAAACGAGACGACCCCTTTCTAGTTGCAAAGGAGTTACTTGATGAATTGATCTACACAATCGAAGCAGAGTCTGGCGACTTCAGCCGTTTGGGGTCTTCTACCTACGTGAATTGTGACCTGAGGTACTTTAACTTGGAATACTTAGTTGAGAAGTATGGGCACTTCGACGTGTTAGTAGTAGACCCACCTTGGCGCATAAGAGGGGGCCAAAAGAACTCAGACTCTCCTTATATGTTCTCAAACAACAAGTTTTCTTTAGAGTACGACACGCTTTCCAACCAGGAAATCATGGACATTCCCCTCGAAAAGCTTTCTAGGAAAGGGTTTTGCTTTCTGTGGGTGCTCAGTGGCAACATCAATGCTGGTTACGAGTGCTTAAACAAGTGGGGGTACGAGTGCGTTGAGCATTTAGTTTGGGTGAAAACTGCCCAAGGAGGCAAAAGAGCTATGGTTTCCCATGGGTTTTACTTTCTGCACTCAACTGAAACTTGTTTAGTAGGTTACAAGTGTCCAGTTGGAGAGCGGTGCGACTTCAGAGCTAAGATTTCAAACGACTTAATTATTGCAGACGTGAGGAAGAAGTCCCAGAAACCCGACCACTTGTATACACTAATTGACTTGATGATGCCAGGTGCCAAGAAGGCAGAAGTCTTTGCCAGGAACCACAACTTAAGGCCTGGTTGGTTATCCCTAGGTAACCAAATAGGCGAAGCCTTTGAAAAGTGGAGGAACATGATGACTTGTGACAGGTGCAAAACAGAGATATCCGAAGGAGTTCCTAGGTACAAGTCCAGGAGGTTCAGGAACTTCGACATCTGTGAAGACTGCATAGAAAGCACCATGAGTGACCGGAATGAAACAATCTCGGACTACTTTAAACTTCAAAACGAAAGCCAAAAAGACGTTTTGCACCACTACCACAAGTGCGATAGGTGCGGTATAGAGCCCATTTGGGGCAACAGGTTCCAGTGCTTGCAGTGCGAGAACGTGGACTACTGTGAAAACTGCTACGATGAAATCATAGAGTCCAAAACAGGATGCTTCGCCCACACCTTTGAAGCCCACGAGCAGCCCCAAGCTGGGTTTGGCTTGCCAGTTCAAGAAGGGAAAAGGTGTGTGTCTTGTTACCAAAAGCCCATACTGGGACCTTGTTTTATATGTGCAGACTGCAACCACCTTGTACTGTGCCAGAACTGTTACTTCAACTGCAGTTTAAAAGAGTTCGAAAAGATCAAAGGCCACGACTCAAAACACAAGATTGAAATGATTACTTTGGCACTGCACAACTGCAAAATCTCAACTTGCCAGGCTTGCGGAAGGTCTCCTTTAATATCTCCAAAGTACAGATGCAACGAATGCTTTTCCTATGAGTTATGCGAAGGGTGTTACCTAAACAAGGAAGCTTTAGAAGTTAAGCCAGGCCAAACACACGAGGCAACTCATACTTTTACTAATTACTAATGCTAAGTTTCTACTATTACAGGGGCTTCTTCTTCAGTGCAGAGCGTTCCGAACTTTTTGTGGATAAAAGCTTTGAGTTTCTGGCCTCTGTTAAACAGAAGACTAGGCAGTCCGGGGTTGTCTAGAATACATATAAAAGAACTCAGTGCAGAAACTAAGAAACTTGACGATAACAGAGGGTCGTGCGTCATGTCTTCTGGCAAAGAAGCTATTTGACTGCACAGCACTGGAATGAACTCTGCTAACAGTAAAGAGTCTGACTGAGCAGCTTCTTCTGAGTTGCAAAGCAAGTTCAAAAGGCCTTTCCACTGCTCAAAGGACTCAAGTGACTCGCCTAGCATAAAGCAAATAAAAGCAAACTGGAGTTCTCCTAAAACTTGCTGGGGGTGCTTGTACTCGTTATCAATAAGCTGCTTCAAAGCAAAGCTTTTGTCAAAGTTGATCAGAGTTAAGTCAGAACCACTGACTCCAGGCTTAACTATTCGTTTAGGCACTGTGGAGTAAAACACACCAGAGTCTTCAGTTATTACTTTGTCAATAGGTCTGAGTTTCTCAACTAAGTCTTTGTCAATGAAACTAGTTAGTTTTTTCCACTCAGAAAAAGACTCGTTTGGGTAAGGAACCAGCACTGGAAGTAACTCTTGCACTCCTTGTTCAAAAACTTCTTGTTCTTCTTGACTTAAACTTACGAACCTGCCTGACTTCCACCTTCTGACTTCTATAGACTTGTTCAGGTAAATAAACTCAGACACACTAGTCTGTCCTCTATAATAAAGGTAGTGAGCGCCTTCAGGAACGTTTTTAACTCCTTTAAAGAACTTCCCTGTCTGCAGAGTTAAGTTGTCAAGGCCTACTTGTAGACTTTCTGGAGTTTCAAGCAAAATCACTACACTCATTATTACTTATTAACAAAATAAAACTCAGCCCAGTCAGCTAGTTTCCTCACCTCGGCCCACCGGGCGTCCATAGACCTAGAGCCCAGAATAGTGATTACAATGTCTTTAGAATTCCTTTGAGTTGCAACGCACAAACAAGGTCCTGCCCTGTTCGTGACTCCTGTTTTGACACCTTTGAACCCTCTGCCTAGCATTTTGTTAGTGTTTTCCCAGACTTGCTCGCGCATGCCCTCTGTGCCTTTGATTTCGCCAAAGTACTTAGGCGTGTTAACTATTCTGCAGAAGTCTTGGTTCTGCATAGCAATTCCTGCAAGTTTACACACGTCTTTGGCAGCAGACACGTTCTTCTTAAAAGTAAGCCCGTGGGGGTTGTTGTATGTGGTGTAAATCAAGTCAAGTTCCCTTGCTAAGTTGTTCATTTCGGCAATGAAACATGAGGCTGGTTTCAGAGTTTTTGGGTTCAATAGTAACCCGAAAAACTCAGCTAGTGCCCAAGCAGCGTCGTTACCTGAGGGCAACATCAGTCCATAAAGCAAGTCAATGAACTTAATGCAGTCTCCAGATTGGAGTTTTGCACTAGTTCCGTTTATCCCAGCTGCAGTTGAGGACACTCTAATTAAAGTATTCCAGTCCACCTGAAACTTTTCTTTGAGTTGCAAACTTAAGTAACAAGTCATGATTTTAGTCAAACTGGCAATTTCGCGCATGTGGGTTTCTGCGTGGCCGTATATAACTTTTTGAGTTTCAGAGTCCATAATGCACCAAGACTTCGCAGAAACCCTTGGAACAGTGCGCAAGCTGTGGTACCTGTTTCTTTTCTGGGATGCTGGCCGACTCAAGTTTTGGTTGCAAGGCGATGAAGACCTTGTAGAAGTTATGGAGGAGTTAAGACTGGAAGTAGAAGGGGACTGCTTTTTAATAGCTGGTAGAATTGGTTTTTTGTAGCTGAGCAGCCCCAGAGGGATATTCATCAGAGGCTGTCGAGGTGGCAGTGCTTTCGACATTTAAATTTTTCGAAAGCAAACGGTTAATGGAATTACTAATAAAAATGAGAAATCTGATCAGAAACTCAGTATACAGGTCTTACAGGACCCAGCTCCTCATTAATAACGAGTGGGTGAACGCAGCCACTCATAAAACCTTTCCAACACTTGACCCAACCAACGAGCAAAAAATAGCTGATGTCCAGAGAGCTGGAGACGAAGACTTGGATAAAGCAGTCATGGCTGCTAAACAAGCTTTCGAGCATGGACCCTGGCGCAGAACCACTGCTAGGGAAAGGGGCCAAATGCTGTATAAGCTCGCTGACCTCATAGAAGCCAACGCAGATGAGTTGGCTAAGCTTGAAACTCTGGACAACGGGAAGCCTATAAGCGATTCAAAAAATATAGACGTGCCGTTGACAGCATCTACTTACAGGTATTACGCAGGACTTGCAGACAAGGTGCAAGGGAAAACCATTCCTATTGACGGACCCTTTTTCTGTTACTCTAGGTACGAACCTATAGGAGTAGTTGGGCAAATTATTCCTTGGAACTTTCCTTTGGCTTTGCAGTCTTGGAAACTAGGCCCTGCCTTAGCTGCTGGCAACACCGTAGTTATGAAGCCAGCTGAACAAACTCCTTTGAGTGCCCTGAAAGTAGGGGAACTCATAGTTGAAGCTGGGTTCCCTCCAGGAGTGGTGAACTTACTTCCTGGCTTTGGAGATGTGGGAGCTGGCTTATCGATCCACCCTGAAGTAGACAAGATTGCTTTTACTGGGTCTACTGAAGTAGGCAAACTCATAGCTAAAAACTCAGGCGAAAGGAACCTTAAGCGAGTAACTCTGGAGTTAGGAGGAAAGAGTCCCAATATAATCCTGGACGACGCTGATATTGACCAAGCTATTAAGCAAGCTCAAATAGGTTTGTACTTCAACCAAGGCCAGTGCTGCATAGCAGGGTCTAGGTTGTTTGTGCACGAAAGGATTTATGACGCCTTTGTGGAGAAGTCTGTAGAATGCTCTAGAAGTAGGAAGCTGGGGGACCCCTTTGACGAAACCACTCAACAAGGACCCCAAGTGGACAAAACTCAGTTTGACCGAATCATGAGTTACATTGAGAAAGGAAAGGCAGAAGGAGCTAAGCTTTGTACAGGAGGAGTTAGGTGGGGAAGCAAGGGCTACTACATCGAGCCCACTGTGTTCAGTGACGTAACTGACGAGATGACAATAGCCAAAGAAGAAATATTTGGACCTGTTATGAGCATCATGAAGTTCAAAGACATGGACGAAGTAATTAAACGAGCCAACGCTACTCACTACGGACTGGGAGCAGGTGTAGTTACTAAAGACCTTGAAAAGGCTCTGCATCTAGTTAATGCTTTACGTGTTGGAACAGTTTATGTGAACTGCTACGACGTACTTCAGTGCAACACTCCTTTTGGGGGGTATAAAGACTCAGGAGTAGGCAAAGAACTTGGCGAAGATGCCATATACAGCTACTTGGAGTCCAAAACCGTTATCATGAAGAAGGATAAAATGACTCTTCCCTAAGTATAACGATAATCCTATATTACAAGTTATTCGATTTTAGAACTATGTTTTTTTTTCTTGGGTTTCTTTTCTTTTCTGGACTTTTTGCTGGACTTCTTAGTTTTTTTTCTAGTGAATTCGTACAAAGTAATAGGTTGGTAATTATTTTCAGGGCCAATTAAGTGGATGGAAGGAGGCGAAGCTTTTAGGATATGGTTCAGGTCTTCAGGGGTTTCTTCAGGAATCTCTGGAAGGTTGTTGTCGTTGGAGTGAACTTCCTTTTTAGCAAAAGTAACGAGTTCTTCTGGTGGGTCTAGTTCATTCTCAGGAAGGTGTTCTTTGTCAGGCTCTTCCATCAGTTGGTCTTCGTAGCCTTTGAGTTCTGTGTTTTCTAAGTCAATAGAGGCCTGAGAGCCTAATTCTTTTTTGCGCCAAGAGCAGCACATTACAATTAATTTCCCCAGACTTTTCATTATTTAGCTATCAAACTGTATTATTAATTCTGCGAGTAATGCAAGTTGTAGTTGGGTAGAGACTTAGTTACTTATAACACCAAATTTAGAAGGCCTGTCTTTCCATGTTTCAATCAAATAAGGGGCCCTCAACATTTATATTCATGTTTGAACCATCACACTTTTACCCCACTTATGTCAGAGAACTCATCACAGAACTTGAAAATTCACAGTACGCGGACTCAGTGCTTCCTAAGTATAAAAGTTACACAAGAGAAGACCCTTCTCTCCACCAAGTACTAAATGACTTCGGAGCATTTGACTCTAGCCCTGAGTTAGTTTCGAGTGATTTAGTTATTGCTAAGCTCGACTCGATTTACAGGGGCTCTCCAAAGCTGTTCTCTAGTGACCTAGGGTACTTCGAAGGACTTCCAGGGGAGTTTATGCGTACTTATTATGAAAACCATATTGATATACTTGGTAGTCCTTTTGACTTTGGACTGGATACCTCCAACCTTATGTTTGAAGACTCAAGCCTAAGCACTATGTGGAGCGAAACACAACCAGGCCCAGAACCTTTGCCTGAGCTCTGTCCTCCAGCACTCACCAACACTCGGTCACGGAACGGCCTAAAAGCCCTAAGTTGGCGAATCAAACAAATAGTTCAGCGCCAACAAAAGATTTCTTACAAACTAGTGGCTGAAGAACTGCTTAGAGAACTAGAGATGGAGCAAGACTCCAATAAGAACGAAAAAAACATTCGAAGAAGAGTTTACGACGCCTTGAACGTGCTGGTAGCCGTTGGAGTGCTTCAAAAGAACCAAAAAAAAGTTGTTCCACAGGAGCACTCTTCTATTGAGTGGAAAAAGAAGCACCTCTACAGGTTAGCTTTGGAGTACCTGAATGTAAGCAGCCTTGTAGACCACAACAGAGTTTGCAAAACCCACTCTGAAAAAGTCCATTTACCCTTTAAACTAGTTGCTGTGGCTAAAGGAAAAGCACCACTTGAAATCGAAACCACTATTACTTCCAAAACGCTTAAAATCCAAACCCAAAACAAGTTCAAAGTACTTGACTCACAAGAAGTAGTTAAGGAACTTAAGTTGCCTAGCTGTTCTTTAATTCCTACAGAAGTTTGGGAGCTCTGCAGCCCTGATATTTAATACCTAAGATGGCTTAAATTACGCAATTAACAACACGACTTTTTCTTATTAGTTTGGGCTTGAGTATGGTTCCCTAAGTTAATTTTGCGTCCGCGTGAATGAGTGGTAGCTTGTTGTTTAGGAGCTTGTCTAGAAACTACTCTTTTCCCGAGTTCTTCAAAGCACTCATTGACTCCTTTACCTGTTTTGGCACTAGTTAGGAAATGAGCGGCACCAATTTTATTGGCAAACTCTTCAGCTTCGTTTTTGTTGATCTGGCGTTCGGACTCGCGGTCGCACTTGTTGCCAGCAATCACAATAGCTATGTCCTTGTCAGCTTGCATTTGCAGTTCTTTCACCCAGTTCACCACTCTGTCAAAAGAAGACCGGTCTGTGATATCGTACACAATAACCACACCGGTCGCTTGGCGGTAGTAGTTAGGAGCTAAAGCTCTGAAGCGTTCTTGACCTGCAGTGTCCCAGATGTTGAGTTGGATTTGAGTGTTGCTAACGCTGAGTTTTTTTTGCAAGAAGTTCGCGTTGATGGTAGACTGTTCGTTTTCGTGGAACTCGTTGCGAGCGAACTTGAGGGTTATAGAAGTTTTTCCTACTCTTCCTTCGCCCAGTGTCACGATTTTATATTCTTTCACTGACTCCATTTACAGGTTGTTTTATATATTGGCACTTAAGTGCAGAGTAATTAAATTATTCAACACACTGTAGATATAATATGGAACAAAAGCTAGAAACTCTTGTGAAATCTGTCCATGTAGACAACTCTAAAAGACTCGAAGACTACTTGAACCAAGCACGCCAACTAAAAGCTAGAGGCATTTCTATGTTTAACCACGCTAAGTACGCTGAAGCTTATGTGTGTCTGCGTACTTTCAACGACCTTATGAATTCAATTAAGTCCCACAATGCTTACTCTCAATCTCAATACAGACGCGAACTCTTTAAGTTGAACCAAGACGTTCCTCACACTACTAACTTGCAAAACAACTCCCAGTCTAGACTGCGCGGCTTAAAGTCAGTTCAGCCCTCCGTCAGAAAACTAGTTATTCCCATGCAACTCCTTGACAACTTCATAGCTCTATCTTACCCTAATACTGAAAACAACACCGAAACTCTAGGAATCCTTGCTGGAGAACCCTTTGGCGAAGAGTTGCACTTGAAAGGGATTATTTTGCCCAAGCAGTCAGGTGCAAGTGACTCTTGTGAGTGCCTTGACGACGAAGGACTTTTCAAAGCCTTAGAAGAAAACAACTGGCTTGCTTTAGGGTGGATTCATACCCATCCAAGACACGACTTGTTTTTGTCTTCAGTGGATCTGCACACTCAGTTCAATTACCAGTGGTTACTTAAAGAAGCAGTTGCTATTGTTTACTCGCCTATGCACAGAAAAGGCTTAGGAGTTTTTAACTTAACTGAAAAAGGACTCCAAGAAATCAAGCAGTGCCCCAGCCGGGGGTTCCACAGACACTCAGAAGGACTCTTTTGCGAAGCTTCTCATGTACAGATGGTTGACTCAAGTTTGTTCCAATTAATTGATTTAAGAACTTAATGCAATAATACTAACAAAAGTCTTGGAACCCAAATTGCGTGTTTCCAGATTCAAGTTGGTCAGCCACGTTTATGACTCCGTAGGTAGGAATTATAACGCTAGCTAGACCCAGCGCCCCTCCTAAGGCCAAAACAATCAAAGACGACCTGTTGCTTCTGTTGACTATCTTCTTAACTAGCAGTACTCCGCACAAGGACCCAACTACGCTCATGGTGAACAGAAAAGCTCCGTAGTCAAAAAGTATCTCCCCAGAAACTCCGAACTGAACCACAGCTGCACTCGAAGTAAAGAACACCATGAAGGAGCAAGAAGCCGCAGTTACTTCAGGAAGCACTCCTAAAGACAATAAGAGTGGACTCATGATGGTTCCTCCTCCCATGCCTAAAAGACCTGCTCCTAAACCTGCCAGAAAGGCCCCCACTCCTATTTTAGCAGCCTTTCTGTAGTCCCAAATTAAGTCGTCTTCGTCAAAGTCGTAGCCTAAGTCGTACTTCAAAAGAGAGTCCTGGACAACCAGTCTCGCTGTAATTATTGAAAATGTAACCAACAAAATAGCTACTCCTCCTATAATCAGCCAAGACTCCAGTGTGCACTCCTCTGCCCCTATGAAGCCTCTCAACAGCGAACTCAGAATGACTAACCCAAGCACGCTGAATATGATCACAGCTGGAACCAGCGGTATAGTTTTTTTTTCGGAGTCATAAATAGCTTGGAGTTCAGGCGACACACTAGAGCCGTTGTTTAACTCCCTAGCAGCAGTGAGCTGATCGTTCTCTCCATCAGCTTCTTCGCCTGGCTCCTCCTGGTCCACTTTATTAAGGGACTCGGATTTATACAACTTGATGCCTTTCCTAGCAGTTTTGAAGGCTGCAAAAACCAACAAAGCTGTGAGGAGGAAAATAATCAGCCACTCCGGAAAACCCCTGTTCAGAATTACTCCAAAAGTAGTTCCTAGCAACAAAGGCGATTGGATATGCATTAGAACCGTATAGTTTATGAGTGGACGATTCCTTTTAGGGTGTTTTTGTGTGAATTTAAGTGAAATTGCAACAAAGCTGCCGCCAGCCACAATTATCTGGGCCAGGGGAATGGCCTGGTGGGTTTCGAAAGATAGAATGAGCAGAATACTAGAAGTCATCAAAGGACCTCCGCCCATACCTCCGGCGTTAGCTAGGCCGGCCAAAACCAAGATCACCAAACCCCCCACTATGTCGAGGCTTTCTAGCGGAATTAATTCTTTGTGGACACACTCGTTATTAGAGCATGTATTTAGGACTCTGCACTCAGAATCCGACTCGCAAGAAGCAACTTGTTCGGATAAAACTACCTGGAAGCTTATACATATCAGAATCGCAAGGTGGACTTTCATTTTTATGGCTGCTAGATTTAATCGCTAAAATTAAGTGTATAGGTTTTTTAGGTGCTTGGGTGACCTAATATGATACTTCAATTCACTTGAGGGCAAAATCGAATTACAAACTGTACATTTTAAGTAAGCTTTTCCTCTTTGGTTTTTAACGACTTCAAACTCGGTTTGGTCTGGAGCTTCAAAAAACTCGCCTTTGCGAAGCCCATCAGGGATCCCTAAGTCTGAGGAGCTAGCAGAGCTTTGGTTCGAATCGCAACTTTGGGGTTTTTGAAGCCCTTTTACGTACTCTTCTAGCATCCAGGCACGATACTCTTCAGTGGTTCTGTTTTCAAAGCTACTGGCTCTATCACTACACATACAAACTCCCATTTTAGATTATGTCAAAAGTCAAAGCTGGCCAGTTCTTGTCTCAGCCACATTACCAGTTACCCACTCCTCAAGTATTTGAAGTCACACAAATAACTCAGGTTCTGACACACCCTCCTTTCACGCTGCTCCTGAGGTCAAATGGAAGTATTTTCACTCCCCACTCGCCCGTTTGCACTTACTTGAGAGTTTCTTACATAGCTATGAACTCATGGGCAGTTATGCTTATCACTGAACAAGGAAGTGTTTACATGATGGGAGAAGACCCTATGAACTACGGAGTGCTTGGCGGGTATACTAAACTCAAAAACCCTAGGTTACTGGCTGACCTGAATGCTACCAAAGGTGACCTGGGAACAAGCCATGCTGCTGTAGTCGACGCTAAAGGGCAACTGTACACCTGGGGAACAGGTTATTTTGGGCAGCTAGGCTTACTAAACGACTCTGAGTGTTCTATAAACCCTTCTATTGTAGAAGACGCCAAGATCTTTTCTTCCAAACAAGTAGTATGTGGAGATGCTTACACCTGTGTGTGCACCCAAGGAGGCTACTTGTACCTCTACGGCGCAATTGGAACAGTCCACCCAAAACGCCTGCAAAGTCCTCAAGCTTCGCCCCAAAAAAGAATAACTGCAGCTTACACTATACCAGAACTAGAAAAGCATTTCTGCACTTTAGTAAGTGGAGGACTTAACTACATAAGTGTGCTTACAGAGTTGGGAGAGGTTTTTATAGTAGATGAGTGCAGAGATTTAGTGAAGTTGCCTTTGTCCGAAGGAGTTGTAATAAAACAGCTAGCTTCAACTAACTTTAGTTTGTATGGACTCACTAAACAAGGCAAAACTCTGTACGAGTGGGCTCTTCGCAAAGCAGAAAACTCTTCTTCGTGCACTTTGGCCAATTGGAGTGCTAAAGTATACCAGCTAGCTGATAATTACTCTTCAAAGATCTGCCTATTTTCTAGTAAAAGTGACTACATCAGCTTTACTTTTAAAGAAACTCCAAACAAAGCACCTAGGCTCCTAGGAACTCTTGAAAGTACCTTAGACCCCTACAAAAGGTCTGAGTTTGCTATAAAGCTTTGTGAGTCAGTTTCTGAAAACATAAACTACGACTTAAGTCCAGAGTCTCCTAGTAGGTGGAGAGGACGAAGAACAAGTTCGTTTGAAGACTTAGAAAGACTCTATGGAAGCAATCAAGACACCATTGAAAAAATCATCCAGGTCAGAACTCATCACAGACAAAGCGAAAAACTCATTGAAAGCCTAAGTCCCATACTGCACCCTTTAATCAAAGGTGTCTTTAGGAAGCTTAAAAGGTTTTCCAGACTGAAAAAAGCATGCTTAAGCGCTAGCAACTACATGTTAATAAGTATGACTTTGGCAAAAACAGTTGAAAACTGGAAAGTTAGAACAGTTGCTTATAGTTTCCAAAAACTGAGTAAACTCAGTGCTCTTAAAGTCTCTAAAGAAAACTCTGTAAAATCTATTTGCTCAGTTTTAACTACCAAAGTTTTTAAACTACAACTTTGTGTACTCACCAACTTAAAACTTTACAATAACTCACAGAAACTTAGTTCACTACTACTCATAAAGCACTTAACACTTAAACTTAACCAAAAAGCACTAAGACAGAAGTTCTCACTGTGGAGCAAAAGAGTTCAAGCTTTGAAAACTCTTAAAAAAGCTTTAGACAAACTGACTTTTCAGTTGAAAAAAGCCCTTAGAAGGAACAACAACATTGTGTTCATCAAGTTCAAACTAAGAATAGGGAAAAAACAAAAACTCCTCAACCAACTACTTAAAACCTTCCAAAGATACGAAGTTTACGTACAGAAAAAAGCAGTTTCTACCTGGAGTACAAAAATCTGGAACTCTAAACTTAACAGTATGAAGTTTAAGTACTGCAGAAAAATCATCACTCAAGCCTTTTTACATGCTAAAAAGTATGCTGAGTTCACTAGTTTACAAAAAGCTTTCAATCAATTACTTGAAGTAGCCAAAAAGGTCAAAGACTCCAAGAACCTGTTAAAGGTTTTAAGTAAACTTTATAGTGCAAACTTGCTTGCACAAAAAGCAAACTTTTTAAAGAAACTAAGTGTGAATTGCCAAGTTCAGAGGAAAAGTCAAAGCCTGGACCTTTTGAAAACAGTTTTAGAAACTAAACTACTTAACTACTTCAAAAGCATCCAAACCAAACACCCTAGTCACAACTCCATTAAACTATTCATAGCTCTTAAAGCTTTATTCTACAAAGTTACTTTTCGAAACCTCAACGTTTCTTGGATGAAACTAAAAACCATCTACACCAGCAAAACTGACATTCTTACCTACTTATCCAAGGCCCCAGGTTCCTCTTGTGTGTCTTCTTTTTCTGGTTCGGACCAAAACGTAACTCTAAGTCCAGTTCCTAGTTTGAACCTTAAACTAACTGAAAGCTACCAATCCTCAGGATTTAAGTCTTCTACTCCTAAGTTTTACAGCGAAAACACAAAAAGGTCCTTTAAGTTGATCCATAAAAAAAGAACTTCTTGCAACTACCAAAAAGAAATCTTAAAAGACCCCAAAAAAGAAGTTAAACCTCCTTGGAAACCTTCAGGTTCAAATTCTCATAGAAAAAGCGGATCCCCTAACAGAGCTAAAGAATACGACCGAAGACTTAAAAGACGCCAACAACTCATCAGAGCTAAAAAAGAAGGAACTCCAGAACAAAGAAATCACCTAGTTTCCTCCCGAAACAGCTCTCCTCACTACATTCCAGTTTACCTGAGAAAAAGACAGAGCCTGAACTCAAACATCTCGCTAGGAATACTTTCTCTCCAAAAAGTTACTCAGACTCTTAGACTCAAAAAGTGTTTTTCTGCTCTGAAGTCTCTTAATTATAATAAACTCTAAATGAATATAACTTTAAGCCCAGCCTAGTTTAAGCCTTAAACTCAATGAAAGTTATGAATCCACTGTATTTGAGTCTCCTACTCCTAAAATCTCTACTGAATCCACAAAAAGGATCTCTTGACAGAAAACTTAAAACACACCAACCAACAAGTAATTCATGCAAAAACAATTCTCCTTGCTGCATTCCACTTTATGTAAGAAAAACAAACCCCAAACTCAATCACTCATCAGTCTAAAATTCAAAAGTGTTTTTCTGTCCTTAATTATACTAAACTCTTCTAATCCTTCTAATCTGATTGGACATGTACTCTCTGTCATCTTCATCAGAGTCACTTAGATCTTCGCGTTTTCCTTTGCGAGTGAACTGAGTTTTGGCTTTAAGGGGGTTTTCTTCAAGTTCAGTTTCCAAGACTCCTTCTCTGGCAAGTCCCCACTCAACACTCTCAACGGTCATTTTGCTTCCTCCAAACAACTGAGCACAGCTCAACAGACTCTTAAAAACTGAACCTTCTTTGTAGACTATAAGTGCAGGGCAGTGACTGTCTTGGAAGTTTTCAATGCAGCGAGTTGCTTGGATTTTCACAAACTTTTGGTGAGGGAACTTTTTGGCCAAGTGCAAGAGAATCGAGTTTAGGAGTTCGCACATAGGTATGTAGCTTTGGTAAAGGAACAGAATTACACAAGTGTTTTTTGAGGCATTGGTTACTTGTTCTTCGTAGTCTTGTTTGGAAATCTCTATTAAGTCTGAGTAAACAGGACGTGCAGCAGCCCTTCTCATAGCTTCCAGGCGTTGTTGTCTGATTTTTTGGAGTTCGTTGTCGTGAGTGGCGTCCTCTAAAGCTTCTAACTGGTCGTCTGAGAGGTGTGTGTGTGGGTCGTTCTGTTCAAGTTGATCCAGAGTTTCTCTTAAGATCTCTTCTTGGGAGGGTTCTTCTGCCTTCTCTGGAAGGTTGCCTAGCTTGCGTTGGATGTCTTCCCACTCGGTACTCACTCCATAAGCCATTTTCTATTAAGTAATCTGGGTAATAAAATATGGGTTGCAACCTATCTAAAGAAGAACCTGCTAGACCAAGGGAAACGGGCCAGACTGCCGAAGTATTTAAAGAAGCCGATGAAGACTGTTCTTTTAAAAAAGGAACTAAAGAAGACACCTCACTGAACCGTATTCCAGAACTAGTGAACCACTTTTACATTAAAAACTACGAATTCAAAAAGAAGCTTGAAAAAAGCATCTACAAAGCCAAAACTACTTCTAAAAAGGCCTTGAAAAGCTTTCTGGCGAACCAAATGCGCTTTTCAAAAAAGAGGTTTAAACCTGCAGTGGACTACAAACAAGACCTGGAATGTCCTATTTGTTGTGTGGTTTTCAACCAACTAGAAGAGAAACCTGTTCTTTTGCAGTGCGGACATATTTTGTGTCAGAGTTGTATCAAAAAAGACTTTGACTCCTTTGGAAGAGTCAGATGTCCCTACGACAGGGAACTAACTAGTGACAACATAGACGACTTAAAAATTATCTACAGTTTAATCAGTTCCTTTGAAAACCAACTTGTTTGCGAAACCCACGAACAACCTTTCGTAAGCTTTTGTATAGAAGACAAAAAGCTACTATGCGCAAAGTGCATGCACCACCACCACTCCCATCCAAAAAAAGTACTTTTGGAAGAAGAGATGAAAAACCAACTAATTGAATGGAAGTTGGACTTGGAGCACTATAAACTAAACCTAAACTCTGCAAGCGAAGACTTGAAACAGAACTTTGAAAAAGCAAACAAAGAAGAAAAACTTATGAAGAACTCACTCAAAGAGCACATCAACACCCTTGAGCACACTAAAAACCTAATAGTCCACGCTTTAGAAGAAGCCCTAAACAGCCACTTAGAGCAACTCGAAGAGCACTTTGAAGACAAAAACCCCGCATCAGAAACCATCCAAAGCATGCTTGAAGTGCTCGAACAAGAAAAAAACAAACTCGACATGTTTTTAGACAACTTCGAACAAGTTCCTTTCTCTGAAAAATTAGAAGTTTTAGGGGAAGGCAAACTCCAAGTTCCTAAATTCGAAGTGCCTTCTTTGGAAGGCTACAAAGAATTCCAGCAAACTATGTCGGCTGCTCCCAGTCCGACCTTTGCTATTCTAGCTGAAGCTTTAAATAAGATGTCTAATAAAACTTGAATTAAGAATGTTGATTAGGTTACTTAAAGAGTCCATCCCAAAACAAGTCTGACGATAGATCCAGCGTCGTTTCCGCAGGTAGTCCAGTCGCTGCTGCAGTTGTTGACGATTCCACCGACGTCACTGTTAATGGTGGAAGCGTTGCTGATATAGTTCTTGAGGAGTTGTTCCCATCCGTTTACTGTCAAAAGGCTGTCAAGGATAGTTCCGAGTTGGCTGAGGTTGCATTCGTCAGAGAATGATCCGAGCTTCTTTAGCAAGTCTTCAGCTTCGTCGAAGACCTTAGAGATGACAAAGATGTCTCCAGAGAATACCTTTTTGATGTTGTCAAGGATTTCGTCAAAGTCAGACTTAACAGAGCTGAGGTCTTGGAGGCAAGCGTCGTTAGAGTTGTTGTCGGCAAGTCCAGCAATCATTCCGTCAAAGAAGTTAGTGAGGTCACTCTTAAGTGCCAATTTTTTGTTCAATTTGTGGTTGAGGCTCCATCCGATGACTTCCCTCAAGATTTTGCCTACGTTTTCGCCGCAGGTTTCCCAGTTGTCAGGGCAGCTTCCGAGGCCTGAGATTTCGTCCTTAAGGCTGTCGATGTTTTCGAAGACGTTCTTCAAGAGCTCGATGATTCCGGTGGGGGTGAGGAAGGATTCGATTTTGGAGATGAGTCCGCTGAAGTTGCAGTCACTGTTGAATCCTTCAACTTTCTCGATAAGTTCTCCCATGTCCTTGGCGAATTGACCCCATACGTCGTTTCCACTGACGATGCTATCAACGTCGTTGACTACTTTGGAGAGGAGTCCTGAGAGGGAGCTGAGTTCAGTGGCGCATTCGCCAGGGCTGTTGGGGTTGGCTTCAAGTCCCTTCATGAGTCCGTCGAGGAACTCAAAGGCGTCGTTTTGGTCCATACGTACCTGAGGTCTTCCGAAGGGGTAGACGACACGGGCAGATGAGAGTGCGCAAAGAGCTACGAAAAGTACAGCTACCTTCATTGCTTAAATAATTATAAATTCACCACTTTTGGGCCTTAAATATTCGAAAATATGTCACCTTTAATTTTTTCACCAGTTTTCCCACTGATAAAGTCCTTTATAGTTAATTAAAACTAGTTACAATCTTTTAGAGTACTCAGTTTAAATGATTTAACACATTTTAAAGTGCAATTCTGTGGAAGTACTGGGGTTTTACTCTTCAGTCAAACAGCATGCTAGGTTGAGCTTTTTAATGATTTAATCAAAAAAAACAAGTCTGACAGACTAAGCCTTTCAGAAGGTCAAATCTGATAACCAAGAAGACTCAAAGGAACTAACTAGCAGTATTGGATCTAAATGGAATGTTCGAGTAAAAATGCTTCACACAGAGCTATAAAGCGTAATATGGCCAAGCAAGGAGGAGGCAACATCTTGCCCTTTGGTAAAGCTTATGCAGAGTTACTAGAAAAATGCAAAGGTCAAAAAGTTTGGCTTATAATGAAGGAGTCCCACGAGTTCGCAGGGACTCTTGTAGGTTTTGATGAACTCATGAACATAGTGCTCAAGCACACCAAAGAATAGTAACCCTAACACAGCACCAACTCACAAACTATAGAAAGAGGTGAGCTCTTACTCAACGGAACAAACGTCTTAATGATAGTTCCTGGAGCAGAACCTTAATTAATCAAGCCATTTAACCTTTTCGCCGTTCTCCCAAAGACTCTTTTTGGGCTTAAAAGCATACTTTTTGCAACTGTACAAACCTTCTCCGTGCTGCATTCCTTCTTTCCAGTGTCCATCGTAAACTCTTCCGTCTTTCCAAGTCATTTTGCCTTTGCCGTGCTTAAGGTCTTCAGCGTAGTTGCCTTTGTAAACACTTCCGTTTGGCCAGTTGAACTCGCCTTTGCCGTGCATCTTGCCTTGCTTCCAGCTTCCCTTGTATACTTTGCCGTCACTCCACCTGTACTCTCCTGGGCCTTCCATTAAGTTGTTTTTGAACTCTCCTAGGTAGTAGTTGTTTTCACTCCAAACTAGTTTGCCATTTCCGTGCTTCTTATTTTTGGAGTAGTAACCTTCGTAGTAAGTCCCGTCTTCCCAGGTTTCTGTTCCTTTTCCGTCCTGCATGTCGTCTCTGAAGTCCCCTTCGTACTTGGCTCCGTTCTTTTTGTATAAAGTCCCTTTTCCGTTAGCTTGTCCGTTTTTAAACTCTCCTTCGTAAACTACTCCATCGGGCTTTACAAGTCTGCCTTTTCCGTTGGCTTTGCCTTCTCTGAAGTTGCCTACAAACATAGTTCCGTCTGGGTAGATTTCTCTGCCTGGGCCGTGTTTGAGTTTTTTTCGAAGCCAGTTTCCTTCGTAAATGTGGAGGTCCTTTGTATTGCTCAAAGGTGGCAAGTACTCTCCTTCTGGTTCTTCTTCGAACTGGAACTCCCAGTGCTTCTTTATTAGTTTTTTATTGAACTTAGGAACAGCAGACTCAATAGGAATGTTTATGAATACAAATCCCCTAGGAGGTTGCCAGTCCAGGGTTTGCTTGTACTTTTTTCTAGAAACGTAACCTAAGGCTGCGCTTTTCAAGTTAGGATTAGTTTTTTGATCCTCAACTGACTGAACCGTTGTTTCTTCTGGAAACTCTCTTTGTTGGGGAGCGTTGGTTCTTTGGTTAATTTCAACGTTTTCGAAAGTAGCTTCTTTTTCGTTTTGGCAACAAAAACTTTGCCCCATATTAGTTTATGGATAGTTATTGGAACTTAAGTTCGCGAGTCAAAAAACTGCCCTGGTTGGAAGTTTGAGAAGTTTTCAGGAGGGTCTACAGGTTGGCCTACGTAAGTGTAGACTTGTTGAGGAGGTGTGTACTGCTGGTAAGTGAACTCTACCCACCAGCAGTAAGGTCCAATTTGGATGTCCATGTTATTTTGGGACTTCAGTCGTTTCAAAAGAGGATCTAGTTTAATAGAAGAGGAGTTCCTTACTCTTTCAATAACTTTCATGTGGAGTATTCCTATAAATCTGGTAGCAAACAGAAGCACAAACCCTAAAGCTGCTAACAGAGCAGATAACTCAATCAACAGCACAACAAAACTAACCACTGCTAAAAGCAAACTTGAAACAGCCACTAGGAGAAAGAGCCACTTGAAGATTTGGTAAAGTGCGTTGTTCAAAATAACCCTTTTTTTGAAAGCATTCATGATTGCTTCGTAGTCGTTGATGTCTATTCTTTCGTTGAGCCAAGTCCAGTCTTCCTGGGTGTGCTCTATATCAACTGAGCAAAACTCAGGTTTTAGGATGAAAAACTTAGAGTTTTCTGAAGACTGAGGTTCAACGCATTTATAAGGTTTTTTCCAAAACATGTAGAAGGGTGTTGTTTCTAAAAAGCCTTGTCTTGCCATTTATTCAACAACTTAACTTACAGAATTAAGCCCTGGAGTGAGGTCTGAAGTGGGTGCTGGCTCTCCCTATATATAACTTACAAAAAGAGTCTATGCTTTTCCGGTTACCTTTTCTAGACAAGTTTTCTCGGATTTTGTTGAGTTTTTTGAGTTGAATTTCTTTGGAGCTGTGAGTTGTTTTGTCTCTCTTGATGTCTACTCCTTCAGTGAACTTCCTTTCGTATAGCTTCTGCTTTTTCTCAAAGGCCACTGAAGAAGCCCTGGACTTTTTAGGTTTCTTGCTTGACTTTTTAAACTCTCGCTGAATAAAAGGTTCCCAGTAAGACCTGTCAGGCAACATAGAAGTAGAACTCCTTTTGTGGATTTCCAGTCTGAGTTCCAAGAACCTTTTGTCGGGAAGGTTTTGCTTCAGATAATAAGGAACGGGTTTGGTTTTCTTTTTCTTAAAAGGAACTTTGAAGTTGCTGACTCTCTGAGTTAGAGGAGTTTTGCTTCTGAGTGAGGTAATATACATTTCAGTTAATATGAGCAAACCAAAAAGAAAGAGCTTATGGGGATTGCAGTGGGTGTTTTTAAAAGAAGAAACTCCAGTTATAACTAGCAAAAACACCCTTAGCTCTTTAGTGAAGGACTTAGAAGAAGAACCCTTGCCTGACAACCTAGAAGACCTTTACGATATTCCCCTTTCAGCTAATTCTAGTCAGAACTATAACATTGAGTTCATTGAAAAAGAAATTAGAATTCCAAGCGTTGTTGACTTGCGGTCAATGAAGTACAAAAGCCCTAATATCGAACTAGACAAACCAAAAGTTAATTTAAGAAGGCAGATTAAAAAAGACCCTGTATCTAAGAAAAGTTCTAGTCGCAGCACTGCTAGTTCGTCCTATACTAGAAGAATTAACTACGGCAAGTGGTACCTGCCTCCTATTGAATGGCAAAGCACTCTTCATAACTACTTAAAAACCTGCAGAGTCAGAAGGAAAAAAGACTAAATTCTAAATAAATGGAGGAACGCAACAAGTACCTTGAACAAATAGCTATTTCGGGAAACAAGTTCATCCAGATAATCCTGTTCAACTGCGTTAAGTCGGGAAAGGGAGCCCAGGGGGCCCTAGAAATGCTAAGTAGTTTCCATGAAAGGTTGCTTGGGTTCCACTCCTACATGGCTGGGTTTGAGTTCTTAGGACTGTCCTTTGCAATCGACCCCTCAGACAACTTAGGTTTAGTTTCTATTGGGATTTTGACGTTTAGTTTCCTTTTGAGTGCACTGGGCTCCATGATTTCGTTTATAGCTATAGAGTACTTCACAGGAGTCAAGTACGAATCAGAACAAATGATAATTACAGGGATACTTAAGTACTGGTGGTTCTTTTACGTTTCTGATATTGCAGCTTTCTTCTCCACAGTTGGGTTCATAGGAGCTGTTAATGTGTTAGTTCACGTGAACCTGCCTGACTGGGCGAGTTATTCCTTCAATGTTGCTTCTGGAATTGCTCTGCCTATTCTGGGACTTTGTTTTAAAAAGATTATAATCAACAAGCAACTCTATGGAGGAGGCAGGGACATATTTAAGGTCCAGGACTCCAAAAAGGTTGCTTTTAACCATTAGAAATTATTAGTAAAAATGGGTTGTTGTGACTCAAAAGACATGCCACCTGAGAAATCCGAGTCAGCTATTCGTCCAGGGTTGTTTGTAACCACTAAGAAAGGACCTTTAATAAACTTCTACGATATAGACAAGCAATTAGGCGAAGGGGGGTTCGGAAAGGTCTTCTTGGTCAAAGACAAGCGGACCAAACTGACCAGAGCAGTCAAAGAGCTTAAAAAGTCCGTAATTGAACTAGAAGACTCAGAAGCTATTCTCAAAGAAATAGAGATTTTAAAGTCGCTGGATCACCCCAACATCATGAAAGTCTATGAAGTCATTGAAAGTCCTAAGCACTACTACATAGTATCTGAGTACCTCAGTGGAGGCGAAGTGTTTGAAAGGATTGCTGAACAAAAAAGCCTAAGCGAAAACCTAACAGCCAGAATCCTCAAGGACTGCATGAATGCTGTCAGTTACTTGCATGCCAATGGAATTGTGCACAGAGACCTCAAGCCTGAAAACTTAATGTTTTCCAACAAAGACGAGAACTCGCCCATCAAAATCATCGACTTCGGGATTTCTTTGAAAGCCACCAAAAACGAAAGGCTCACTCAGAAAATAGGCACACTGTACTTCTTGGCTCCAGAAGTAGTTAAGGGCCAGTACGACTACAGGTGCGACATTTGGAGCTGCGGAGTGATTTTGTACATCCTTTTGTCAGGAAGGCCTCCTTTTTACGGCAAAAACCAAAAAGCCATCATGTCAAGCATTGTCCAGGACAACCTTGAGTTTGACTCAAAAGAATGGACAAGCATCTCCCAAGAGGCCAAAGACCTAATAACCAAGATGCTTTGCAAAGATCCTAGGAAAAGAATTACTGTCAGCGATGTGCTAAACCACCCTTGGATAGCCTCCAATGCCTCCGAAGAAGGTCCAGAAAAGCCTATTGTTACCCAGTCCCTAAACAACCTAAGCAAGTTCAGAGCTCAAAGTAAACTAGAAAAGTCTATTCTAACTTTTATTTCTTCGCAAGTTGTGTCTAACGAAGAAAAAGAGCACCTCTCTAGGATTTTTAAGTCTCTAGACGAAAACAAAGACGGCAAGTTAAGCAAACAAGAACTTAAAAAAGGCTACAAACAACTTGACCTGGAAACTCCAGAAGACATCGAAGAAATCATGAAGAAGTGCGATATTGACTCAAGTGGGTACATCGACTACACTGAGTTCGTTACAGCTTGTGGCAACTGGAAGTTTGAAGCAGACAGTATGTACCTGAAGCAGGCTTTCAACACGTATGACCAAGGAGGAGACGGGAATCTAAGCATTAATGAACTCAGAATAGCGATTCCTGGAATTGAAGATTCGGAATGGAGCGCCTTCTTGGCTGAAGCTGACACTGACGGAGACGGGGTTGTGAGTTTCGACGAGTTCAGACAATTCTTGGAAAGGAGTAATTAACTCATTAATTCTACTGAATTAGCATCTTAAGAATTTCGCGGGCATAAATGAAAAAACTCTCCACTTTTAACAAAGTTCCCACAAAAATAATTGGGGAAATAAACAGTAATTTATTTAACACTTTAAAAGTGGCTGTTTGCCGGTACATATAAGACACAAGTATCCATAATAAAATATTAAATGAACTGCGAAGAGTGTACTCAAAAACAAGCAAACGTTTTCTGCTCCGAATGCGAACAAAAACTCTGCACAGCTTGTGACCAAGTCATACACCGCGGCGGGAAGCGCAAAACTCACTCCCGCCCTCCAATCTGTGCATGTGGTGCTGCGTCGCAACAATTTTGCGATTCCTGCGGCGTGGCTTTATGCAGCATTTGCCAAGAAAAACACGCAACACACTCCCTGCAGCCAGTTGGGTCTCGGGTAGCCGTTTTTTGGGACCTTTCTTCGTGCAGTCCTCTGCGGCCTGAGGATATTTCAGGTATAGTAACTCACATCCAGGGGCGCTACCCGGGACTCTCTTTTATCAAAGCTTATGGCGACATGTTTTTAAAGTGGCTCGACACCTTCACTGCTTGTTCGGTAGAGCTCAGAGTGTGTGAAGGTCTTAGGGAGCTCGAAGCTTTGATGTTGGATATGTCTATGACAGGCGCCAAAGGGGTCACCCACATACTCTTGCTCAGTGGAAAAGCTGTCCAAATCAGGCCTCATCTTGCACAGCTCCAGTCCAACTTGCCAGTTACCATCCACGTTTCCCCTACCTTAGTTCCTTTGAACCCCGTGAGTTTAGAAATGCTGCCCAGGGAAAATTTTGCTGCTTCCCGAACTTCAATTGCACGTCCTACAATTCGGAACTCCTACTCCGAACTCAGGGGAAACAAGCCTGGGCAACAGTTAGTAATATTAGAAGGGTGTCCTGTTTACCAGCGATTTTTCAACAAAACTGGACAAGAGTCATCGCATAATATGCTTCTTACACTCCTGAAGGAGTTTGCTGACAGAGGCATGCTAATGCATGAAGTCAACTGGCTTTTGTCTTATCTACAAACAAGAACGAGCTTGAAACAAGAAAAAGCCCGAAGCATCTTGAACTCAGGCCAGGAACTAGGCATACTTCACGTAAGTGAGCGCAAATTCGGAACACTTAAACAAGTGTGTTTTGTAAGCATGCGCTTGGACAGTCTTAGTTTAGAAAGCTTACTTTGGACTCTTCGTTCTCTCAAAATAGACGAAATGCTTCCCACCGAACGAGCTATCCAGTCACGGATGAAAGAAGTTTTTGACTTCAAGCCTTCAAACACCCAGTGGCAGAACTTGCTTGACGCTTGCAGAGGCTCTTCCAAGGAGAAGCACCACCACACTCGAAGTGCCCCTACAGCAGGGCCCCAACTGAGTTTTTCTTTGTTTTCGCACCAACAAGTAGACTCTGAACCTTTGTTTTCTACTTCTCTGATTCCTGAATTCACTGTAAAAGAAATCACTGACCCCGTGACAGGGGCCGAAACCTATGCAATTTACCCTAAAGAAGAAGACTGGGAGAGTGTGGACCAGTACATCAAAGAAGGAGATGTTTTGGGACTCAAAAGAAGTGCTGAGTGGAAGACTTTCCTTAACTTCCTAGACGGGTACTTCAGAGGACCAGGCGAAACCATAGACGAAAGCAAAGCCATTGCAGGAGGCAGGTACGGCTGTGCACAGTTTTTGAAGATGTGCGGCCCAACTGCCCTGACACAGTCTTCACTGGGCAAACTCAGCTACATGGTGCAGCTTGCTATAAACGAAGACCTTTTGAGATACCAAAAAACACTGCTGGTTTGGACTGCTGGTGCTGTCAAGAAGCCAAACGACCCCGAAACTGAAACAAAACTTAAGTCAGTCCAAAGAAGCATCATAGAAGTGCTTAAGGAGTCCCGGGGAGGAATGTCACTGGCCCAACTTCCTTTGTACTTAAAAAGAAAACTGAGTTTTCCTCTGGACTTGGGAGAGTTGGGATTTGCCAAACTCAAAGACCTACTCACGACTATGCCAGACGTGGACGTAGAACAAAGAGGCACCAACCACCCCTTTGCTGTGCTCAAAAACCGCAAAAAGAAAAGCAGTGACGAAAAAGAAATTCTGAAAGTCATCAGTGAAATTTTGAAAGAAAACAAACAAGGACTGCCTGGCACCAAGGTGGAACAAATTCTCAGCTCTAAACTAGGCTACTCCGTGAACTGGGGAGAATTCAAATGCTCAAGCATTTATGAGTTTTCCCAACGCTTTGGTTCACGCAACTTAGAAGTGGTAGGTTCCGGAGACTCCAAGATACTAACTACTCGCAGGTCGTACTCTGAGTACTACACTCCTTTCAAAGAAACTTATCAAACTTCCCACTTGATCCCTCCCAACCCAGGATCAGACTACTTCCAAGGGTCCTTATTCTACCTGCATCCTCCGCCTCAGAAAGTAGTGAACGTTTCCAACTTGCCTGCTGACTTTGCTGAAAGTGGACCACAGTCAACTTTGGACACTGAGCACGAAGAACGCCAAAAAAGGTTTATTGAGCAACTTCTGTGTGAAGGCGAAGAAAGTATTTCCGACTCTTTGCAAGGCCCTTTCCCGCCTCACCACAGAACTGACTCTGTTGAGTACCATACTGACGAACCTCAATTCAACACGAGTCCTCCACCTGGTTTTTGTTAATAACTTACTCTAAATCAATAGAAGTTATAGCTTGTAACACTGCATTTGCACTTAGATGTTGGGTTTCTTCCAGAACGGACTTGTCTTGGTGCGCTCTTGTTAGTGCAGCAACTGCCTTAATTTTGCCTTTGCTTCTGCTTGCCAAGTGGTACAGCTTAAAAGTTTCCATGTCCATGCTTAAAGCATCAGGTTCTAGTTTCATCAAGTCCGAAATTAAGTTTTCATTGTACTCAGAAAACCTTTCGTCCTTTTTGCCTTGGCAAGCATAGAAAGTTTCAGTAGAAATGTTAGTTCCTTCTTCTACTTTGCTGGTTAAGCTCTGGAATTTTCCTTTTAAAACGTTGTATAAGTCACTGTCAGCTTCTATCGGATTTGAAATCCGGTAAGGGTCAAACCCACAACCTGGCTCATAGTCGTAGTTTTGCTGGATGCTACGGGAAGCCTGGCTTAGAATTATTGCTTCAGGGTCTACTTGGCTCTTAAGGACTTCACAAGATGCAAGGCGAAAAATGGCGACAGAACCTTCTAAGAAACAAGTTGCTTCTCTAACGAGAAAATCCATCATGCTGCTTCCAATGCCTGTGGAAATGACGGACACTGGAACTCCACTAAATTCTCCAGAGTAAATTGTAAAGCCCCTTCCACTCTGAATATGCAAAGTAGAATTAGAATCATCTAGAAGGGCGGAAAAAGCTTTAGCGCTTTGGGAATCCTCCACAGATATAATGCGGTTTTCAATATCGTTTGGACCGCAGTTAAGGTGCATAGTTGTTCCAACTCTAGTTAAGGGGAAGTTAGCATTTGACAGAAAAGACTCATCTTCAGTACGCTTAGTTCTAACCTTCTTCTCAGACATCATATTTCTTAGTTAAGGTAATCTATGTGGCTAATTAGTAGGAATTTCTAAATAATTATTGTAAAATGGAAAAGTACCTAAATGCAGTTTTGCTAGAACCAGAAATCAAAACAGCAAGGCATTACTACTTATCTGCATGCAAGCACGATTGCATGGGGACCACAAAGTTTTTTGGCTACGATGAAAGTTTTCTTGCAATTTGCCAGGAAAAGTGTTCGGCTAAGCACAGAGTCTTTTTAAGAGACTACAACTCTATTCAAAACCAGCTTAAAAAAGGCATTCAAAAGTGCATGGACAAACATACTGGCGAAACTGTAGGCGAAACTTATGAAAAGAAGCAATGCATTTTACAAGTTCAAGAAAAAGCCTTCAGTGAGTTCGACAAAGCTTTAGATAAACTTAATAGTCATTAAAATTCGTTTTTAAATGCAAACTTCAATTCATACTCGTTCACACTCCATACAAGTGACCCCTTGTAACTTATATTGTAGTATTCTTGTTCACGGTATGAGTAAGGGATTTGGGACTTATCAACCCATTGCTCCCAAGATGCGTTGAGCCTTGTAATTTTGGACTTGGGAAGTTGGGTGCATATAATGTAAGCTCCAATGTCTCCTATTGGGTTTTCTTGAATGCCAAGCTCTAACAAGTGACTTCTGGGAATTGCCTCTGAAAATGCGTGGGCACCTCCATAACCAATATAATTTTTGCCCAGGTAAAGGTAAGCCAACTGGCAGTAGGGTAAAGAATTTGCAAGAACTATAGCTTCTTTGGAAGTTATAGAGCTGTAATTAAGACTGAGACAAGTAAGTGAAGAGGAAGGAAGTGCTTCTGCTATGCATTCTACTCCTTTTGAAGTACCATTGTTTCCAGATAAGTCTAAACAAGCAATTCTGCTTGACTCTAAGCTTTGAGCAATTACTGAGACAGAATAATAGCTCAATTTAGTTGAAGATAAGTCAAGGTACCTCAGATTAGAATACTTTAGGGACTGGCACAATAACTCAATTGAATACTGATTAGTTTCTCCATGCCTTAGACTTAACCTCCACATTTGGGAAAATACAAGTGTCCCAGAAAGAAACTCAAGTACTCTAGGGTCGCTAGTATGATTCAAGCTAAGCTTTTTTATTCTAGGGCTTATAAGGGCTAAGATCTTGCCCAAGTTTGACCTAGCTCCACCTAGAACTAAGTCAATGAGTTCAGAGTTTTTAGGCGGCTCCAAGCACTTCCCCGGCTCCAGAAAAGTCAGTGAGTACTTTTGGGTTAGGTAATCCAGTTGGGTTTCTTCGAAATGAAGCACTTTGACTCCACTTAAGTTGACCTTACTAAGAGTTGGTCGAGTGAACAAAGCAAAAAAGAATTCTGGACACACTTCTGCAGTACCATCGGTTTTTTTCAAGTTGATTGACTTGAGATTAGAAGTATTCAGTATTTGGATCAGAAAATTAGAATCTCTACCAAATGAATTCTCAGCCAAATCAAGGTGTTGCAGTTCGGAGATAGGAACTGAGCGTGAAAGGAACTCTAAGCTTTTGTTGGTTAGCTTGTTTTTTCCTAAGTTCAGGTAAGTAATGGGCCAGTTTGGAATGTGCAAGGCAAGACATTCAACTCCTTTGTCTCCTATGAAGTTTCCTTCTAAATCAAGCTCTTTGACATGCCTCTTGCTGACTGCATTTGATAGTTTTTTTAGGAACTTGTTTTTTATTCTGCAGTTTTTAAGATAGAGTTTTTCTATCTTAGAGTTAATTAGTGCTTTTGGTAGTGATGAAAAAGCTGTGGTTAAGTTACTGCGCTCACTTAAGTTTAGGTAAGTTAGATCTGAAGTGCAAATGTGGTTAATTTTAGGCAATGGCTCAGGGCTTGATAAGTCCAAGTAGATAAAACGGAACTTAGGAAGCAACTCAAGGCCACGGATGTGCCCGAACTTTGCATGAGTGAGTTTTGAGCAGTCAAAGTTTTCAAGTTTAATGGTAGATTGATTATTCAAGTAGATTTCAGTCAGTTGGTTTAAGTCGCAGTTAGTAGTACCTTTTGAGTTTGCTTTATGAAAGTAACTATTGGGGTAAAGAACTGGCCCTTCGAATTTGAGCTCATTTTCTGAAAAATCAATAACTTTGGTATTCAAAGACAAAGAATCTACTATAGTACCCATGGCCCTGAGACTGAGTGAGCAGCTCTGGAAGTTAAGCGTTTCTAGTCGAATTAGATAGGAATTTAACTCCTCTGTTAGTGGATTGTGATGGAACTCCAGCTCTTCAATGGAAGACTCAGGAATCCTGTTAAGAATCTCGCATAACCCTTTAAAACTAATCAAGTTGCAGTGCAAGTAAAGGGCTTTTAACTTGGACTGAATTATAACCTGGGCTAGTGCCGAGGCACCTGGGTTGGTTATACTGTTCAGACTTAGATCAAGAGTGATCAAGTTCGAATGCTCCAATGCATGTGCAAGGTCTGTTGCTCCGTAACTAGTTATGCAGTTTTCTTGTAAACTGAGTGATTCTAGCAAAGACCCAGGCAACTGCTCAGCTATGCACTTGGCCCCAAAGTCAGTGAAGTAGTTTTTGTTTAAGTTGAGAGTTTTAATTCGGGAGTTAGAAATCATCCTCGAAACATCAGGAATAGTTGCCAGCCCGATTGAACAGCACTCTAAGTTAAGGTAAAGAAGTTCAAACAGCTGAGTGCTTAAAAAGTTTGCTCCTTGCACACCCAAAATTCGGTAACTTAGGTCTAGAATTTGACCCTCCTGGATTTTTCTCTCCAAATACTCTTGGGATAACTCCATATTAGATCTTTACATTAAATAAAGTTACTTTTTCTTACCCTTCTTGCCTTTTTTTCCCTTTCCGCCCTTTTTGCCCTTCTTTTTGCCTTTCTTTTTGCTGTTCAAAGTAGCGAAGTAGACTTCGATCTTTCTGCTGAGGATCTCTTCTTGTTTCATTAAGCTTTTTTCTTCGATTCTTCTGTTCATTTCTTCTAAGTCCCAACTCCTAATTGAATGGTCGTAACTCCCACTGTAAATCATTCTGTTCGAAAACTCAAGAAAAGTCACTCCGTCTTCGTGGCCTATGAACTCATCCACACAGTTCCCTGTGTTTTTGTCCCATACACAAATAGTTTTGTCCTCTGAGTGAGTAAACAAGTAGTCCCCCAGCACTTTCAGTCCCAGCACCCAACTTTTGTGGCCTTTAAACTCCACTTGTTCGTTGGTTTCTAAGTCCCACTTGCGTGCAATACTGTCACAGCCTCCTACGTAAACAGCGTTGTCTTCAAGAGTGATGCACTTAAGAGGTTGAGTTCCAGCAGTAATCGAACTAATTACTTCGTTTGACTCAAGGTCAAGTACCCTTATCATAGTATCCCAGCTTGCCAAAAAAGCCTTTTTCCCACTAACTGCAAAGTCCGAAATAGGGTCTGAAAACTCGTAATGCGCTGCACACTCACCTTTTTCTAAGTCCCACCTTTTAAAACTGCAGTCTTGCGAAACAGAGAACAGCTCAGTGTCAGAACACCGCACTACATTTACTAGTTGAGAGTGTCCTTTGTACTGGGTTTCGATTTTCGACTCTTGTAGATTGAACTTAATGACAAGTCCGTCCTTGAAACCTGCGTACACAAAAGAGTGAGTGAAACTCATGCAAGACACCTCTGAGTTGCTTTCAGGATTGGTAATGGTGACTTTGAATCTTACAGACCTAGCTTTTAAATCCCAGCCCCTTACAATCCCGTCTGCCGAGCCACTCACTAAAATGTGACCTTCTTCTCCGTCTGGGGAAAACAAGCTGAGGATTCTGTCTTTGTGGCCTTTAAGTCTGTCTTTATAAGCACGAGATTTGTAAGTGCGCATAACGTTTACAATATGGAAAAAAGCATTTGAATTGCTGATTACAGATATACTTAAATTATTCACTAATGAAAAAAGAAAATAGAACCAAAAAGGTATTGTCAGTATACACACCTGTAGTTACTCCAGAAAAAGAAGTCTACAAAGAACCCATCAAAGACCTCCCTTCTGAAAATCCTCGCCAAAAAAGCGCCTTCAGAAGTTTCCGGGAGACAAAAAAAGAAACCCATGGCTACAGCTCCATATCATTGCGCACTATAAGCCTTTCTCCTGAACCCAAAACCGAAACTCAAGACCCAAAAAAACCCCTTGCAGTCATGCACTACAAACCTGGCTTCGCCAGAAGCAAAGTTTTTCGAATACGAAAAAAGCCAACCCAAATCAAGAAAGTTTCTAACGAAAGCAACTCTCCTTCCAAAGAACCCAAAGACATCGACTATATTCTAAGGCTGAGTCCCAGAATAACCCGAGTGCTCACTCCTAACCCCCGAAAAGACTTCCTCACTAAGAAAATTACTTCTGACTCGCCCCACAAAAACAAGTTCTGGAACTGCAACCCCAAAGTGATTACAAAGAGTCCAACTCACCAAAGAAAACAAAAATTTAGAAGTTACTGCTCAGAACGCAGAATCACCCAAGCTAACTTCAAAACTCTGTTTAACAAAGCTTCTGGACCTAACATACAGCAAGCCACGCCTAACCACCTGAAGTACTTAAAGATCCTAGAAGATAAGTTCAAAAATAGTTAACACTGTAAATGGGTATTTGCTTTACTAAGGATACTTTGAGGAAACCCGAAAACTCAGTTTTAGTAAGGCATGCTACTGTTTCTGACGCCAAAGTGCTAAAAAGCATACACAGTGACTATGAATTCGTTAGGTTCCTTGGAAACGGAGAATTCGGGTCAGTAAGGGAAGCAATTCGGAAAAGCCCGAACAAATCAAAAGCTCCCAAAAAGGCCTTAAACACTCCTTACGCTATAAAAACTATTTCCAAACAAAAACTCAAAAACTATTTAAGTGTAGTCAAAAGAGAAATAGACTCACTCAAAGCCCTAGACCATCCTAATGTTCTTAAGTTTTATGAAACTTTTGAAGACGAAAAGCACATCCACATTGTCACAGAACTTTGTGCTGGAGTGAGTTTAGACACCCACATTAACCAAAACAAAGTAATTAGTGAGTGCGAAGCTGCCCAAATCATGAAGCAACTCCTGTCTGCAATTAGCTACCTGCATCTTAACAGAGTGTGCCACAGAGACATTAAGCCAGAGAACGTGCTTTTTGAAAGCAAGTCCCCAGATGCCCAAGTGAGACTTGTAGACTTTGGGATTTCAAAGTTCTTCACCGAGTTCGAAAAAATGCAGTCTATATCAGGAACACCTTTGTTCATGGCGCCAGAAGTGTTTAAGGGAACTTACGGCAAGGAATGCGACATTTGGTCTTTAGGAGTCTTGCTTTACGTTATGCTGAGTGGCATTTTTCCTTTTAGAGTTAGGCGAGACAACTCTGCTCGGAGGTTTTACTCGAGTTTTAGACTACAGTTTAGAGCTCCTGTGTGGAAAAAGGTTTCTCTGGAGGCCAAAAGTTTAATTGAGAGCATGCTGAGCGTAGACCCTCAGCAAAGGATTTCAGTAGAGAGTGCCCTCAAGCACAACTGGTTCCTGGCATTTTTACAAAAGCCCTTAATCACTCCTTCCCAGGCACTTGTAAACAGAGCACTGAACTTCTGGAACTGTTCCAAGCTTTGGCAAGTGCTCATTACTATGATTGTGAAGCAAATAGTGCACTACCAAGAAGTAAAAGACCTCAGAAGTATCTTTACGAGTCTAGACAAGTTAAACAGGGGCTACATTACTTGCGAAGCACTTGTTGGGGGTTCTTCGCGAGGGAAAGAAGTGTTTTACTCAGAATTTGTAGCTGCAACAATTGACAAAAGCTTAGTGTTGAACTCCCGACTACTAAGCACCGGCTTCAAGAACTTAGATGTAGATGGTGACGGAGAAATACGGGCAGAGGACTTTAAACACTTCAATTCGCAAACAAATAACTCAGAAGCAGAAGAACTGTTTAGCGGGACCCGAGTTAGCTTTTTTGAGCTCAAAAGCGTTTTGGAAAAACTAAGTCTGCAGGACAAGTGTACTTAATGTAATTTAAAATCATGGAGGGAACAGAAGAAAGCATAGTTCTGGACATAGGGTCTTACTTTACCAGAGCAGGTCTTTCAGGCCACGACATTCCTAAGTTGCAAGTCCCCACTGTAGTTGGAAGACCTATTTTGGCTTCAGCCCAGAGTTTAGACAACAAAGACCTTTACATAGGCAAAGACGTTCTAGAGAAAAAAGACATCCTTAACTTAACTTACCCAGTAAAGCACTCCTCTGTGCAGAACTGGGAAGAGATCGAAAGGATCTTCCACAACATTTTTTTCAACGACTTAGTTGTAGACCCTACTCAGCACTTCGTTGCCCTTACACAGTCTCCTCTTGAAAAACGCTCAAACAAAGAAAAACTCATGGAAATGATGTTTGAAACCTTCACAGCAAGAGGGATTTACTTAGCTAACTCAAGTGTGATGTCTTTGTTTGCCACTGGCAGAACTACTGGGACTGTCATTGAGTCTGGACTCAACCAAACGTTTGTGTCGCCAATCTACGAAGGTTACTCTTTGCCGTACTGTATTCAGAAAATGCCTATTGGTGGAGAAGAAATCACTAACTTCCTCATAACAAACTTAAAAGAACGCGGCCACGAACTGCCAGCCACTAAAGAGTTTGAAGTTGCCCAAGAAATGAAGGAAAAAGTTTGCTTCTTGTCTTCAGACTTCCAACAAGAACTTAACTCTACTTCCAGAAAGCCTTATGAAATGCCAGACGGCTCTGTAATCAACCTCACTATTGAAAGGTTCAGAACCCCAGAAGCTCTGTTCCAACCTATGTTAATTGGAAAAGAAGGTCCTGGAATTCAAGAACTCACCTACAATGCCATAATGAGCTGTGACGGAGACATCAGGAAAGAGCTTTTTGGAAACATTGTGCTGAGTGGAGGCAACACCATGTTTCCCAAGATCAAAGAAAAAGTTTGGAGAGACGTGAAGGCACTTGCTCCCAGTAACATAGAAGCCAAAGTCAAAGCTCCGCCTGAAAGAAAGAACTTAGCTTGGATTGGAACTGCTATCCTTACTTCGCTTTCAGGGTTTAAAATGTGGGTTACCAAACAAGAGTACGAAGAGTCAGGTCCAACTGCACTCTACAGAAAAACCTTTTAGTAAAATGAATAAAACTAATGAAAATATTGTAAGCGCTATTCTGTCTACTTTGGAAAACTCCTCTAGACTAATTAACTTGCCTGTTAACTCAGGAAGCAAGCCTAAACGACTTGACTTAGTAATTGAAGAAGGGTCCAGGTTCGACGGAGTGGACTACGGAATGGAACTAGTTCTTGAGGAAGTGGACTTCATAGTCAGTTCTTGCTGTCCCAAAGCTCCTTTAGGAACAAAACAGTCTACCAAGCACTTCAGAATGTACTACCCCTTCAAAAAACTCCGCAGAGCCCAAGCTTCACCCAAAAACAACACTAAAAAGACCAAACAAAGCTCCAAAAGGATCACTTTAGCAAGCAAAGCTAAACTTGAGCAGTTCCCAGCCAGATTGAAGTCAGCTTCAGAAAACAAACTGAAGCCCCAACACAAAAAGTCCAAACTAAGCATTTACTACGACACCAAAAAGACCTACTTCAACAAGCCACTTTTAGTTAACTCAGCACCTAGTTTGGGGCTTGAAAAGCACAGATACATCATCCAAAAAATCGACAGCATCCTCCACAGAAAAGCAAATAAGCAGTAGTTATAATTAATGTCAATTAAAAAAACAATCAACTCCCAAACCAGCATTAGCACCGGGTTGGAAAAACTCAGTAAGCAAGTGCTGAGGTCCAGCATACAAGAAGAAGAAACCCCCCTGATTGGAAAACAAGACATCAAGGAAATGCAAACCTTAGTGAAGCTAACATCCTACAACTCCAAAGACTTCCATCACAAATGGGCAATTCTGATATTTTGGTGCAACATTTACAACTTGTTTACAGTTGGCTACTTTATGGGAATTAAAGGGTTCCCTGGCAGTTTTTGGTTGGCCTTTGAAATTTGCATCGAAATCATTATGCTGTGCGATATGCTAGGGAGGTTAGTACTGCGTAACTCTCCAGAGTGGAGCAGTATGTGGATGCTGCACGAACCCTCCACTTTTAGGAGCTGGCTGAGGATCATTCTGTCTTCATTTCCTTACAGCTTCTTCAGTTTACTCATAATAGAAGACCTTGAAATGTGGTGGGTGGCCTTCTTAAGGGCTTTTAAGTTGCTGCGTCTTCCGCAGTTTTCCACTTTTTTCAAGAACCAAGAAATCGTAAGGCGTTCTGAAGGGTTTTCTTCAATTCAAATCCTCAAGTTGTTTTTGCTGTTAGCTGGGATAACGCACTACTCTGCAATGTGCTGGGTGGGACTGGCCAGGATCGAAAACCAACTAGGAGAACAAAACACTTGGTTTGAGCCTTACGCTGAAGCCCAGGAATACGAAGTTTACGTAGATGCTTGTTTTTGGGCAACAAGTACTTTGACAAGCATAGGCTTTGGAGACCTGCTTCCTGCGACTTACAGCGAAAAAGTAATGTCTATCCTTGTGATGGTTATAGGAGCTTCTGTTTACGGTGCAATCTTTGGGTCAATTGTGGCTATTTTGGAGGAACTTAACTACAAAGAAGTAGAAACCCAACAAAAACTCGAGGCTGCAAAGCAATGGTCTAAACTCAGAAAACTAGACCAACCACTTAAGTCTAGAGTTCTCACTTACTATACAATAGTTAGAAATAAGTTCTCCCACCTTTTAGAGTGCGAATTTATTGAAGAGCTGCCCTTGTCTTTGCGCACAGAAATCTCGCTCTTCATGCACAAAGAAATGATTCCTAAAGTGAAGTTGTTCGAGTTGGGGGACCCAGCTTTTATGATGGGAATTGTAAGGCACTTAAGACCCAAACTGTTTATGGCAGGAGACTACATTGTGAGGCAAGGTGACTACTGCGAAGAGTTCTACTTTGTGCGAGTGGGAACTGTGGAAGTGCTGGCTGACGATGGTGAAACAGTTATAGCTTTGCTAGAAGAAGGGTCCTACTTTGGAGAAATTGGAATCTTTTTACAAAGCACCCGGTCTGTTTCTGTGAGAGCAAAGGTTGCAACACTCACTTCTAGCATCCAAAAATCTGAGTTTCTCTCAATCATGAAGAACTTTCCTGACTACGACTGCTACTTAAGAAAAGTTGCTGAGCAAAGACTGCGAACTACAGAAGTCGAAGACATTGACTTGGACTATGAACTAGACCACCCTCCAAACCAAGAAGACTCCCCTGATTCTCCTGAATCCTTTGAAGTCAAAGCTAGGGGCTGCTTGCACAAGTTCATTACAGTAGTAAAGACTTTTCTCCCGGGCGACATATACATCATAGAGCCACTCTCAAAGTTTTACTATGCTTGGAGTTTTGCTTTGGTAGTTTGTTACGCCTACTACCTTTTCCTTGTGCCGTTGGGAATTGCTTTTGAGGTAGATTTTGGAGGGGCTTTGCTTGCTTTGGATGTGCTGTCTTATGCAGTGTTTTTGGGAGACATAGTAGTCAATAGGAACACAGCTTCTTTGAACGAATTCGGAACCTACAACCACTCCAGAGAAGAGATAAAAAAGAACTACCTAAACTATTTCTTTGTGCTGGACTTTTTCTCTGTGATTCCAGCAGACTTTATATTCATGGCAGCAGGGTCCCCTCAACTGGTAGTGGCTTGTTTAAAACTCTTGAGACTCTTCAAAAGTTTCAGGGTGTACAAAGTCATCAAGCTCATACAAAACTACGCTCCTTACTCACTTGCTCTTTTCAAGCTGTTTAGTTACTACTTTTTGTTGATCATTCTAAGTCACATTTCTGCTTGTGTGTTTTTTTTGGTAGCTAAGATCCAGTACGCAGTTAACCCTGACGAAAGGTTTGACAATCGCTGTTTCATCAGTGCTTTTGGGGAACTAGAGTACCACAACTATGGAAAGTTACTTGAATTGTCTGTGTTTGAGCAGTACATCCACATGGTTTACTGGGGGTACTCGATAATGGGAACTGGTGCATACGGAGACTTTGTTGCAGTTACAGTTTCTGAGAAGGTTTTAAACATGATTCTGATGGTTTCGGCTAAGTTTTTCATTGCCTTGATTTACGCAGAGGCGTCTACAGTGGTGTTTAACATCAACAGACCCTACACTGAACACTTAACTAAGTTAGGCCTCATTAAAGAGTGGATGGTCCACATAAAGCTTCCACATGAACTTGAAAAAAGAGTACTGAATTACTACAACTTACTGTGGAAGAAACTCCAAGGCCACAATGACCAAGAAATCATGAGGGACTTGCCTGAGTCCTTGAGAACAGACATTAGTTGTTACTTATTCAAAGGTCTTTTGAAGAGTGGGTTTTTCCCCGAAGACGACATGGGGGCTACTTTGGCCATTGTTAAGTGTTGCAGAGTCCAAATGACTTGCAAAACAGAAAACGTGATTTCAGAAGGAGAACTAGGGCTTAACATGTACTTCATTTTAGAAGGTCAAGCTGAAATAGTGCTCAGTAACAACTTAGTAGTTAACACCCTATCGGAAGGCGCTGTGTTTGGAGAAATGGCACTGCTCAAGCCCGTTCCTTCAGTCAGAGGAGCTACTGTAAGGGCGAAAACAGATCTGACACTAGCTGTTTTGTCAATGGAGGACTTTGCTTTTGTGATAGAAACTTACCCTGATTTTGGGAGAAAAGTTATGGACCAAGCAAACAAAAGGGAAAGAATGAACCGCCAAACTCTCCACAGAGCCAGTGTTGAAACCTTCATTAACATGACGCGCCTTAACTTTGTTTCTGACAATGAAAACCCTGACGAAGACCAAAGTATGATAGAGCTGCCTAGAAAGTCCAACACTGTCGTGCCTGAAGAAAAGATCAACAGCTTTACGGCTGTGGACACAGAAAACGGCTTTACTCCACCAAAGCTTAAGAAAAAGCCCAGTCGTTTTTTTCTGAGGTTCCACAATTCAAAATTAAGACTCGGAGTTTACTTTGTGTTTTTGATGTACAACTTTGCCTTCATTCCCTTCCAAATGGCCTTTGAAAAAGACTTTAACTGGGCTTACTTAACTATGGAAGTTCTGAGTGTGGGTGTTTACTTAGTCTACACCTTTTACTACTTATACTTAGCTAAGCTTCTTTTTTCAAGCAAGTACGACACTCCTAAGAAGCTCTTTAGACAGTTCAACAAAAAACTCTTAGTGCTTAAGTTGCTCAACCAGTTTTTAGCAACTATTCCTTTTTCACTTATACTTTGGGCTTCGGGGTCCAGTAAGCCCCGCATAATTGTAGTAGTGCTTTCTTTGTTGAGGGTTTCTAACTTCTACATGGGATTTGAATTTTGGAGTTACCTAAAGCAGTACATGAAGTGGTTCAACGTAGTAAGGATACTAGAAGTGGTGTTTTTGTACTTGATGACCTGCCACGTTTCAGCTTGTCTTTGGATAGAAATAGCCAAGGTAGAAGCACCACCTAACTCTTGGCTTGCAAGGATTCCTTCGCCTCGAATTGGCGGTTTGAACCAAGGAGAAGAACTTAGCGAAAGTACTGTGTTTGTGCATGCTTTTTACTGGGCTGTGGTGACCGTTTCTCACATAGGAACTGGAGACATAACTGCGATTTCACTTGAAGAAAAGATCTTTACTTGTTTGCTGTTCTTAAACTCTTGCTTCATTTACGCAATACTGTTTGGAAACATCACTTCCTTAGTGACAGCGTTTGCGTCCCAGTTGAGGTCGAAACTCCAAGAAAGCTACAACTACGTCACTGACTTCATCAACAAGAAAAACATTGACAAAATCTTCAACAAACAGATAAACTCTTACTTCAACTTTTTGTGGCACGAAAACAAAGGAATCCGCGAAAAAGACGTACTCAAGCACATTCCTCCAGGTATGATGGCAGACATTAACTTGTTTAGGTTTTCTTTAGCAGTCCAAAACTCCCAAGTCTTCAAAGACAAAGAAGGAAACATCGACACGCAACTTGCAAGGTCCATATTTAGGCTACTAGACATCCAGTACTTCTTGGCAGGAGATGTCATAGTCAGTGCAAATGACTCCAGCAAAGACATCTACATCATACTTGATGGAAAGGCCCAAGTTGTGAACCTGGAAGGCGAAAAGGTGATTGCTACCTTGCAGTCTGGAGCACACTTTGGAGAAGCCAACATTCTTTTTGACTGGACTCGCAAAAGAACAGCTAATGTAATTTCAACTCAAATCTCACAAATAGGAATTTTAACAACCAAGAAAACTGAAATGCTTTTTGACGCATTCCCTGAGTTCCACGAAAACTTACTTAAAATAGCCACTTTGAGAATGCAAGAAACCTTTTCTTCAGAGGACTTTGAAGTCATTGCTAAGCAGTTCGAAAGCATTTCTGCACAAATCAACAAAGACCCTAGCTCAGTTAAAAAAGCTGCAAAAAGCACACAGAAGTTACTAGAACCCACCATTGCAGAAGTTCTTAAAGAACCACCTCCTAACAAGTGGTTCTTCTTAAGCATTCTGCACATGTGTTTGCTAATATACTCTGGCTTTATGATTCCACTGCAAATAGGGTTTGACCTTGAAATAACTGGGTGGTTGCTAGGGTTTGAAATACTATGTGTAACAGAAAGTTTGGTGTACTTCCTTATAACTTCTAGGTACTCTATTTTCATGGAAGCAAGGAAACAGTTAGAATTTAGAGACATCCTAAGTTACTACTACCACCACTTTTTGTTTGAGGACATTTTAGCATTCTCACCTTTCAACGTGTTGTTTCCTGCAATAGGTGTTTTTGAACCTTTTTTCCTAATTACAATTTTAAGAATGCTCAGACTATGCGCTTTGGGAAGAATCAACTCAGCTCTTGAAAAGATCGAAATACACTCCAGGAACCTTAGTTATCAAATCAACATTTTCAAAGCAGTGCTTTTTTTGATAATACTTACTCACTGGTGTTCTTGCTTTTGGTTTTTAGTTAACTTGCAAGAAGACAGCAATTCCACCTGGATAGACTACAACAACTTAATGGAAAAGTCTCTTTTTCAGAAGTATATTGACTCAGTGTACTTCACAATGGGGACTGTGACCAGTTTAGGCTACGGAGACATGTTTCCAGCCACTGACACAGAAAGAATTGTTACTTGTGTAGTTATTTTGATTGGAGACGGTTTGTTTGCAGTGGCTTTTGGACTAATGGCATCAGCCGCAGCTTCTTCGAGAAGTGAATTTTCAGAGTTCCTGGAAAACCTCAAAGCTCCTTTTAGTGTGCTCAACAAAGCAGACGTACCTCAAAACATTATATCGCGTTTGGAAACTTACTACGCGTTCAACACAGTTTTGTCACAGAACATAGGTCCCACGAACTTTAAAAGTTTGTTTGAACACTTGCCATCCAATATAGTAAGGACCATTACATACGAGTGCAACAAAACTACTTTGAAAAAAGTGCCTTTGTTTTGGAGTGCAAACTCAGAAGAACTCATAGAAAAGATTTCAATAGCTCTGAACCCTAGAATTTACTTGACTGGGGACTACATCATCTACAAAAACGACATAGGCGAAGAGATGTACTTCATCATGGAAGGAGGTGTCAATGTGATATCCCCTGAAGGCAACAAAGTCATTAAAGAACTCAAGAAGGGGGACTTTTTTGGGGAAATGGCTTTGATTACTGACTCTAGAAGGTCTTGCTCCGTAATAGCTAAGAGTCTCTGTTTAGTTTACTCTTTGAACAAAAGCGAATTCAACAGTATTCTTGTAGAATTCCCTGAAGTGATGGCTAAAATCCAAGAAGAAGGCCGGGCTCGTCAAATCGAACTGGACATGAACACAGAATCTCCCCTTCCTAGGAGAGAGTCAGGTTTATTTGACACCTTGAGTATGTACTCTGCAATTACTTCTCCATTTATCGAACAGAGAACTAAACAAAAGAAAATATCAGCCTACGCAGGGATGCAGAACATGAACTCCGAAGTTATCATAGAGTCTTGTTTTGACAAAGAAGAAGATAGCAGACCTAGACGCAGACCTCACGTAAACGGCATGGAGCGGAGACTCAGTCAAGAGTGTTTGGGCAAAGAAATCGTGTTGTCAAGGTTCTCTAAACTTAGAATGCAGTGGACCATGCAAGGAACTTAAGACTTAATTTTAAAAGAAGTTTGATAAAGACGGTTCACACATTCGTTGACTCTTTTGGATTTAATTCTACTGCTGCTGCGCGACTTGGAAGTTTTCCAGGTGAGTTGAGCCCAAGAGTAAGCGTCGTTTTTGCGAGTACGGTTTAAAGGAGCATGAGATCGCAAACTTTGTTGGAAAGTTGCGTTAAAGTGCCTAGGAGTCACAGTTGTATGCAATCCTCCGTCTCCAGAAGTTATGTAGCCGTCTCTGCCTGTGCCGTCAGACTTGTAGTGTAGTGACTTTGCTGAAGGCTTTGAGGTTGCACTTCTTGGCCGAATTAATCCGTTAGGTACTTTGTAAGCTGCAGTTTTTGAAAAAGAATTGCAGTAGCCCCCATTGTTTACTGAGATGTAGGTGTCCCTGCCACTTCCATCAGTTCTATAGTTAAGGGTTCTGGGCATCACATGTGTGTATGCTTGGCGTTGCATTATTATTATTTAAGTCATTATTTACTTAAAGTCCCTACTTGGTAGCCTTTGAGTAAAAAGCTGAAGTTCACCCAGGGGTGGTACTTATTGAATAGTGCAGTGCCGTCCTTACCAGCTGCTTTGAGAATCACCTTGCCCCCTGGGTGCCTTTTTACGTAATCAGTGACATCAAAGACCTTTCCCTGCAAAACCATCCAGCAGTCGCCTGCTTTATTGTGCTGGGCTACTTCTTGCATAGTTACTGAGCGCATTTCGTTCGTAGGCTTCTTTTCCAACTCAGCAAAAGGTGCAGTGTTGTCTTTGCCTAACTCGACTTTAGAAGGGGCGTTTTCGAGTTTGCCATCAGACTTTATTTCAAGGTCTTCTTCCAGTGTGAACTTAAGTCCTTCTAAGCTGCGTGCTGGTTTGTAAGACTCTATGTTGATACTTGCGTCAGGGACCTCTGCAAAAATTGGACTTACTTTGTAAGTAACTATGCTGGAAATACTAAGTGGCATTCCGTCGCCGTCTAAAAACTGAATAAAACTTCCTTTGAAGGTCCTCAAAAACCTGCTGCCTATTTCGTCGATGTTGTCTATGACCATGTCCTCGGATATTTGGGCTTCGTTCCAACTCAAAGTGACTCTACACTTTCCATATATAATATCTATCCTAGCAATGTTGCTTTCCATTCTTTATTTACTATTAACTGAACTCTTCCACTTATAGTAACAAAAAGTTCCAGTATTGTACAAAACAAAAATAACTACAAAGCTAACTACTGCAAAGTACATCCAGTCTGTTTGAGTCTGAGGAACCTCGTAAGTCTTCTTTGCAGTGCAGGTAGAGTTGGAAATGCCCCATCCCGGGTAGCAGTGGCAAACTCCTTGTTCGTAGTACCCGTGGTAGCAGTCAAAACTGCAGGTGCCTGTAGTTATGTTCCAAAACTCGCCTTGAGGGCACTCAGGATACCCCGCACAGTAGTTTGCAAGATACAAGAGTATCACCAAAAGTTCCATTTACCGTGACACTAATTAACTACTCCAACTGTCCTCAACTATCTGCCTCACTCTGCGGTTGTACTCACGCGGGTTGTCTACGTACATGCGAGCTGCTTCAGAGTTGGCGGGAGAGTTAGGGTTAGGATCGCACAAAAGACTTTGTATAGAAGTAAGGATGGCCTGGATGTCGTAGATCGGGGACCACTGGTTCTGCAGTATGTCCAAACAAATTGTTCCGTCGTTGTAAATATTGGGGTGGAACATTTTAGTTAAAAAGCGGACCTGGGGGGCTTTGTTGGGGAACTCTTCTGAAAACTCTAAAGAAAGCTTGAAAGTGCCCCCTTCCCAAGGCGTATCTTCAGGCCCAAATATTACAGCGTGCCACATCATTATGTTGTCTGTGCTGGGTGCTGCTGAAATCCCGGTTATAGGTTCTGTTTGGAGTTTTTTAAGGTCCCTCATAAGTCTTCTTCTAGCTGCAGTGGTCATTTTTATTAGGACTCATCTATTGAGACTTGTAATATGGAACTAAAGTGGAAGTTAATGTCCCTTGCAGGGGGATTTTTGGTCCAATTGGTAAACTAAACTTAGGTGCTTGGAACCGTTTACTGCACAGGCAACTTGGACGTTTACATTGCTTCTTACCTGAGAATGCATAATTCCAGCATCACTCTGCAGGACACAAATGTAATTCTTCCCCTACAGATTTTTTTCTCAAACATCACTCAGTTCCCGGGAGTCTACATAGCCCTTAACTTCCACCCTAAGATATCCATGAGTTTGGGAACTGGACTTGTAGTTTTAGGAGTGTTTTGTAGTTCCTTTTGCAAAAGTCTTTTTTGGTTCTCAGTAACATATGGAGTCATATATGGATTGGGAGTAGGGATGGCTTACACTACGCCTTTGTTGTTGAGTTGGAGTCACTTCCCCAAGATCAAGGGCAGAATTAGTGGAGTGATTATTTCTGGCTTTGGCTTTGGGGCTTTTTGCTTCAACTTCGTGTCAACTTTCATTATAAACCCTAACAACGAAAAAGCTTCTGAAAAGGAAAAAAACGACGGAGTGACAGACCACTACTTCAAAGACTCAATAGCAGAAAACTTGCCTTCTACTCTTAGACTGCTTTCCTTGATGTACCTGTGTTTAGGAGCAGTTGGCATCCTTCTTACAAAAAGATTTCTTAAGTCAGAAGAGTCTGAGTCAGGGCCTAGTCTCTGTCCTAGCATCAAAGAAGGAGTTAAAAATAGTGTGTTTTGGCAGACTTTCATAATGTGCTTGTGTTCAGTTTCAACTGGACTGTACGTAGCTGGGGCCTACAAAAACTTTGGAAACTCAAGCATTGACAACGACGACTTTTTAGCAATAGTGGGTTCTATAAGTTCTTTGTTCAATGGTGGGTTTAGGTACGTTTGGGGATACGTCATGGACAAAACTAACTTTAGAAAAACCTACTTTATTCTGATTGGCTTGCAGTCGTTGACTATTGGAACTTTCTACTTCGTAGCAAGTGTAGACGCTTTGTTTTTGATATGGGTTTGCATACTGATGTCCTGTGAGGGGGGGCATTTTGCTATATTTCCGACTTTGCACGCCCAGATCTACGGACAACAAATGGGAGGCAAGGTATTTTCAATCTTTTTTTACTGCTTTGGAATATCTTCACTCACTTCCTTCGTGATTCAGCTTTATGTAGTGCAGGAACTCGGTTACGAACCTATGTTTTTCATTTTGTTAGGACTAAGTTTAGTGAGTTTTGGAATGAACTTGTTCTTCAGCGAAAAGTCGCCTTGGGTCAAAGACTTTAATGTGTTGGTTGAATCTGATGAACCTAAAGACAACCTTAGTAACTAACATTAAGACTTAATTAATTTAGACCAGTGACTTTCTTGCTGGCTCCAGTACTTACACTGCTGGGTCACTAACCCAGATAGTAGTTTGTGGAGTTGGGACTCGTGAGTTTGTTGGAACTCTTTTGCTTCCAAAGTGATGTTTGTCTCAGTTTGAGTCAGGTCTTTTGCTAGGCTTTGAATTCTAGATTTTTGTTCAGTGATTTGGTGACTGTAGGCTGCTGCAGTTTCTTGGTCAATTGAACTTCTACTTTTTTGAATTTTTCTGCAAAGAACGTGTTGTAGTTTTTTGTACTCCTTCAAAGTGGCTTCAAAGCACCGTAGAGCGTTTTGAAGTCCCTCAACTTTCATGATTTGTTCTTTGAGTTCATTTTCTGTTTGGGTGTTAGGGTGCTTTTGAGTAACTTTAATGTTAACTAAGTCCAAGAGTTCTTCTGTTGCTTTAGTACTTCTGGCTTCTTGTTCTGTGGCCTCTGAAAACGCTTTGGAGAACTCCCACAGAGCAGGCAAGTAAGCATCTACCTGGGCCTTTACACTAAGTAGTTTGGGGGGAAACTCTGGGGACTGGGCAAATTGAGTTTGGAAGTGAGCGTAGAGTTGGTCAAAGGTGTCTTCTAGACTCACGAAGTCCATAGACCCACTTAACTCTTCAATCTGCTTTTTTTCGTACTCAAAGTTGATGGAATGGCTTTTTATAAAAGCTTCAAAGGCCTGGGCTTTGCAAAGCACACTGTGGTTGTAGACCAAGTTTAAGTAGGTTTGCATTTCTTTGCGTCTTTTGTTCAGAAACTCAGTGTCAGACCTATTGAACACCTTTTTGTCAGGCAAAGGTGGAATGCTGTGGCCTTTGTAGTGCAAACAAAGTTGGTTGTGGAGCCAGTCTAGGTCCCTGAACCTTCTTTTTACGTGAAAGTACTTGCTAGTGTCATGGGTTATCACGTCAAAAATGTAGTAAGAAGAAGTTCCGAACCAACCTGAGTTAACTAGAGTAGGTCCTTTGACTTGTATTTTGCAGTTTTGTGAGTTTGAGGAGTAAGTACTGGGGTTGAACACACTTGGAGGTTTGCTACTTTTCCTCAGTAAGACTTTCTGGGGAGTGTAGTAATTAGAAACCTCAATACCGCAGCCTTGTAGTTTGGCACTGCAAAGTCGCATTGCAGCCATGAACCTGTAGAAACTTAAGTAGTTGTTTTTGCTCCTGACAGCGTTCCAAACTTCCTCTACTTCTGCTTTGTTTAGTTTAAGTGTTTTAAGGAAGTTTTTGGTTTCCGTTTCAGAGAGTTTTTTCTGCAAGTTTGGACTTTGAGTTAAGTGGGCGAATTCCTTTGAGTAGTAGTTGATTTCTTCTTGAGTAAACTCAACTCTGTTTGCTTTCATATTGATTAATATTTATCTTAGTGACCCCCGCAGACCCAACTGTCGTGGTTCAAAATAGTAGCTTGTGAAGCACTTCTCCAAGTGCACTGGCAATTATAAGCAACACTGTTTCTTTGGAAGTTAAGTTTGGTCCTTAAGTTCTGTTCTCTTGAGTAGTTATTTCTGAAAAACAAGTAATTACAATCCTCTGACCACTGCGAGTCAGGAAACCTCTTGATAGGAAGGTCGCAGCTAGTGCACCGAAGTTTGTCGCAAGACTTGAGTTTAGAAGACCCAATTGTTAATCCTGAAGCAATGTCTGCTCCTCCTATGCACAAAGGATAACACTTTTCCACCCTAGTGGGCTTTTGGACTTGTCTTAGGACGGGTTTCTGTTGGGGAGTTTCAGAATCTTCCAATGGCTCTAGTAAATCATCAAGTTCCTCTAGGGCTTTGCTTGGAAAGGCGCTTTTGGCCTTAGGGGGCTGGGTGCTGGGTTCAAAGGCCCCGTCTAGTTCTTCTAAGAGATCATCTAGCTGGGATCTCATATTTTTTAAATATGCACAAAGCTGTGGACTACTTAGTGATTGGAGGAGGCAGCGGAGGCCTTGCTTCAGCTAGAAGAGCTGCCAAATACGGCAAAAAAGTAGCTTTGGTCGAAGCAAACAGACTTGGCGGGACCTGCGTTAACGTGGGCTGTGTTCCTAAAAAGATAATGTGGAATGCCTGTTCTATGGTTCATGATCTAGAACTTGCCAAGGACTACGGAATCGAGTCCTCCCACACTCTTCACTGGGACGTTCTCAAAAACAACCGAGATGCCCACATTGCTAAACTGAACCAGATTTACTCAAACAACCTCCAGAAAGACAACGTAGAAGTAATTGACGGCTGGGCTAGTTTCAAAGACCCCCACACTGTGAAGGTAGAGGGCTTTGGGGAAATATCTGCACCCCATATACTGATTGCTCCTGGGTCCAAAGCCACAATGCCTGACATACCTGGAGCAGAACACCTTTTAAACAGCGACGACTTTTTCTTGTTTGACAAGGCTCCTTCAAAAGCACTTGTGATAGGCAATGGCTACATTGCTGCTGAGCTAGCTGGAGTGCTTAACTCTTTTGGAACAGAAACCTACATAAACATCAGAGGAGAACAGTTCTTAAGGGCCTTTGACAGGTCAATAACTGAGGTTTTGGAAGAGGTCATGGCTAGAGACGGAATCAAGTTCTTGAAAAGCAGAATTCTCACGAGCGTCCACAAAGAAGACAACGGTTACAGTGTTACCTTTAACACTGGAGAAACCTTTAACTTCGAAAAAGTTATTTGTGCTATTGGGCGCGAAGCCAACGTTGATGGTTTGGAGTTAGAAGCTGCAGGAGTACGTTTGCATTCAACTGGCTTCATTGAAACTGACGAGTACGAAAACACCAACGTAGAAGGACTCTATTCCTTAGGAGACGTTAATGGAAAACTCCAGTTGACTCCAGTTGCCATAGCAGCTGGAAGGGCTTTAGCTGACAGACTGTTTGGAGGAAAACCTGACGCAAAACTTGACTATGACAGTGTTCCAACAGTGATGTTTACTCACCCTCCAGTAGGCTGTGTGGGACTCACAGAAGAAGAAGCAAGAGCACGCTTTGGAGACAGCGTTAAGGTTTACAGAACCAGGTTCAACAACTTGTTTTACGCAGTTTCAGAGCACAAAACTCCTACTTTGATGAAGCTGGTGTGTGTGGGACAAGAAGAAAGGGTTGTTGGACTGCATGCGCTTGGCAAAGGAGTTGACGAAATGGTTCAAGGGTTTGCAGTTGCAGTTAAGATGGGAGCTACTAAAGCCCAGTTCGACAAAACAGTAGCAATCCACCCCACTGCCAGTGAAGAGCTCGTAACTATGGTTTAATTAAAATGCTTGGTAGTTAGTGACCTTCTTCTTTCAGCTTTTGACTCTTCTAACTCTTCTGGGTTAGTTTTACTGAAGTTTGAAGTTCTGTTGAACTTAGAGTCGTACCTGGGTTCAGTAAATGACTTGGAGTCAACTCTCAGACTGTACTGCCTTTCCTGCATCACGTCCAAAAGCTCCCTGATTGCAAACGAGCCTAGACCATACCCTCCAATTCCATTTCTAACGCAAACTATTATGAAGGCTGACTTGCTGACAACGTCAGAAAACTCAGAGGACTCAAGGGCTTCTCCAAAGAACTCTTGGGTCTTTGCTGGAGGTATTCCAGAGTCAATCATGCCTATCATCTCTGAAAACTTTTCATAGTTCAGTGAATCTATGCTTTGCTCTTCCAAAATCCTTTCAAGTTCAGTTGCGTCTCTCAGTTGTCTGAAGTTATAAACTTCTATAAGCGAATTTAGGTAGTTTGACTTGGTAACTACGTAATCAAAGGTTTTAATACTGTTTTCGTATTTCTTGAAGTTAATGCATGCTTCGAATTCTTCGTACTCTAGTTCTCCGTTTCCAGAGTCATCAGCTTCGAAAAAGAACCTTTTGATGTCTTCATCACTTAGCCACAACTCCAAGTCAGACTTGGCTCCTCTGATGAACTCTTCTGCATCGACGCTTCCTCCTGAGTCCTTGTCAAGCAACTTAAACAACTCTTCTGGCCTTTTTCCAGCCTTTTTCATTTTGTGAGTAATGATGAACGAAACGTGGTCTATAAAAGAAATATTGCCTGGCCTGATTAGCCTCAACATAAGAGCTCCTCCCTCTGGGTCTTGAACAAACTCATGGTAAACGTAGTCTAAAACGTCAAACAACATTGCCTCTCCCCCACTCCCAGCGTACTCCACTGCAGCTTGTCCGTGAGTCATACCTCCAGACCCCACTCCGGACTTTTTTCCTAGTCTTTCTTTAAGTTTGTTGGCCTTTTCAACCAGAGAAGCAAACTTAACACGTGCAACAACTAAGTACAAGGCAAGGTTGTAAGGAACAGGGTCTTGGTGGAATAGCTGAAGCAACCTTGCGTAGAACTGAGCATATGGGTGTTCTTGCGTTACCAAGTCCCTAAGAGTAGGAATTAACTGCGCGAGGGTCTTTTGGGCTATGTTCCTGATTCCAAACCTTCTGTTGAGGAACTCAACCATGTACTCAGTCATGCTTCTGGGTTTCCTTTTATCAGCTAAGTCTTTCTGGTCAGTTTTGTACTTCTGGTCCATCATTTCTTCTAAAAGCTTGAAGGCGTTGGTTGGGTTCATGGGCTTTACGGAACGTTGGTCTATGCTTTTGAGTTCTTTCATGATGGCGTTAGACTCCATCAAGTTTTCTTTTTCTTGTTGCAAAGCCATAGAAGCTGACTCTTGGGCTTCTTTGAATTCAGTGTCTTGGGTACTTTCTTCAAGTCCAAACAACCTTTCAGCTTTTTTCCAGATGTTAAACGACTGCGCTAGTCTGCAGAAGTCGTGCTTCCTGTAACAAGCTGCAAGTAGTCTGACGTGCTTTTCTTTGAGAAGTTTCTCGTTGAGTTTATTGTCTTCGTTGCCTATGTGCAACTCAAACAGCTTAGCTTCAATGACTAAGTTTTTTTGCTGCAGTTCTTGTTTCTCAGATTCAAGTTTACTTGCTAGGGTGCTGGTGTCTTTGAGTTCTTGGTTTTCACAGACTAGTTTTTGGTTGATTTCTTCTAGTTCTTTCAGCCTTTTTTCAACCAAGTCTTTTTCAGAGTTAAGGCTCTCTACCCTAAGTTTAAGCTTTTCCGCCAACTTTTCATTTTCTGAACTAAAAGTGTTTAGCCTGCTTATCTCCTGCTTTGCAGTTAGGTAGTCGTCCTCAATTCCCCTGCCCTGTTCAGAGTTTTGCTTGAGCTCTTTTAGTTCTAGGTATAGCTGTTCGATTCTGACCTGCTTTTCATGCAGTTCTATTTTTAGGTTCTGAACGTTCTGGGTAGGCGGCGCTTCCTTAGAGCAGCAACACCCTCCTCCTAAGAGTCTTTCCTCTACACTTAAGTAGTTCTTCTTGCCAACTTGGATGATTTTGGGGCAAATGTAATTACTCAGCTTTTCCAAACTCCCCAACACTCCAATGCCTTTCATAAGTAATTCACCACTGCTAGTTAAAACGTCAGCTTGCCTCAGTGAGGTATTTATTATGAACTTTAAACTCGAACCGTTTTTCGGTTTTACGGTCAATAAGCTATTCTGTTTCATTATTATAAATCCTGAGAAATACGTTTTAATATTATTGTCAAAAAAATTCCGCATCCGGGATTCGAACCCGGGTCTCCTGGGTGAAAGCCAGATATCCTAACCGTCTAGACTAATGCGGATTAGTATTACTGGGAATGCTCTGTATTTATTGGTCACTAATAAACTCACTATAAAAATTCCGCATCCGGGATTCGAACCCGGGTCTCCTGGGTGAAAGCCAGATATCCTAACCGTCTAGACTAATGCGGATTAAGTATTTGGGCGTTTAGAAGTATTTATTTGAATTATTAGAAAATTGAACAACAAGATGAGTTTTTATTGCCTGCTACAGGAGTTTCGGGATTAGGTTCTTGGTTTGTTTGGGGGTCTCTCTGAAGGTCTCTCCAGGGACTTTTCTGAATAGATCTGTTCCGGTTTTTCTCGGACTCAGGTATTGAAGGCACACTTTCTTCTTTGTAGAACCCAGACATTCCGAATTCATCTCTTTCATCAATGTAGTCAGAGTCAGGTATTGAAGGCACACTTTCTTCTTTGTAAAAGCCCTGTTTTGAGAGCTTAAGGTTTAGAATTGAAGAGGAAACATCAGGGGCTTTTTCTGGGAATCTATGCTGAATAGTGTCGTAGGACATAGGTGGTGTTTCTTTTGGGTGCAAAACAGTTGGGAAACTTCTGGGGTTTGAATTCAGGCTTTCTTTCTTCTGTGGACCAAATCCCCCGAACTGCTCGTTAGGGCCATTAAACTCTGGGTAATCGTTTGTTTGGTTCATTTGGCTAAGAGCAGCTAGCACGAACTTACCTGAGTGTTCTAAGTACTGGGGACCTTTGAGGTACTCTGGAACCTTTTTCAGGTTGTGCTCAGTGTTGGTTTTTGGAACTTTTTGGAGTTTTGGCTGGAGTTCACTGGCACTGACTTTAGGCAACTCTTTTTTAACTGTTTTCACAAAGTCGTCCCAAGTCCGGCAAGCCTTTAACTCTTGCGAAATGAGACTAAGTGCTGCTCCAAATATACACAGGATTTTGTTGATGGTGTTTTTCAGCAGAATAGAGTCCCACACAAAACATGTTGTTTCTATGTTGAAGAAACTGCAACTCAGTCTAGTTACAAAACTCATTATGAAGTTCTTTAACTTGTCAACGTTTTTTTGCTGTCTGAAGTCCAAAACTTCCCGGATCTTGGACTCTATAGAGTGGTCGATTTCCCTCACACAAGCTAAAAAGTGCTCTACTGCTGAGTTTTCTTCAATGTACTTACTGCAAATACTTGCCTGTATTGCTTTGATTCTGGAGAAGAACCCCACCATCATTGTAGTTTGGGAAGAGTAGTTGAACAAAGTGTGTGCTATTGGCAAGAGCAAGTAGTACTCATAGTCTTGGAGTCTTTTTTCAGAAACCCTTTCGAAGTAGCCCAAAACAACTTTCATGGCATTTAAAAGGTTTTGGTCGTAAGCTAGTCCAGGTGAGTGTTGCCTAAGCAAGTCTGCACACCTTTTGGTGATTTCTATTTCGTTCGGCGACACTGTTTTCCAACTAGCTTCGTGACAGAGATCAGTGTAGCTTTTTTCGCTTTCGGTGTCCCTCAGCAAAGCTTTCCAGATTTGAACCCTCATTTCAGTTGGAATTAACTTTTCGTGGAAAGAGTCCAGCAAGTCTTTGTTTTGGGGGTTCCTTCCAAGTAAGTTGCCCAGTACCTCAAATTCTACTTTGGAGTTGTTGGTGAATCTTTCTGTCTGGGCTTCCCTAATTCTGTTGTTGTAGTTCCTGCGGACCTTCCCTACAAGGTTAAGGACTTCGGGGTTGTTTTTGAGTTTTTCAGCAGCCTTTTTAACTACTAAGGTTTTTTCTTCTGGAGACAACTCTGCAAACCTTACGTTCCTTTGCTCAGTGGCTTCTTGCTGAGCGCACTCCATGAAAGCTGACTTTAGAGTTTTTATGTTCGTGACTTCGTCCAGCACTCTGAATTCAACGTCTTTGACTACAGGTAACTTGTTTTCTTCTTTGTGCATATTTACCAAAGACTTAGTTACTAAAATAATTCTTGGTTTGTTTTTTCAAGTAGGTTATAGTTAAGTTCCCTAACTGCAAGTATGAGTTCCCTAAGTTCCACTTCGTGCTTCTTAGCACCCTGTTCGACGTTTTCAGGTTCGTACCCATACTCCTGGAACACTTCGTCCTCCAAAATTTTCATTTTGACGTTGAGTTCATTGGGGTCTTCTTCTGAAAAGTTCTCAGCCCTAGAGATGTAGAACTCCAGGATTTCTTCTAGTTTGTCTCTTGTGAGTAAGGGGCACGATTGCTTGTCAACAACACTGCACAGCCGAGTGATTTCGACCCTCACGTCAACGTCGTTTTCTAAATATTTGTAGGACTGGTTCAAGGTTTGTTCGTTCAAGTTGTGCTTTGCTAAGGTTTCGTCGATAGCGCGCTGCAGGGTCCTTTTGGCCTGTTCCTTGAGTTCCCTCACGCAGTTTCTGTACTCCCTGCCTCCTCTGTTTAGTTTCCTCCTCTTTTTGCGATTTAGTCTCTGTAAAACAGCAAAGTCGCTGGAAAAACTTTCTCTAATCTCTGAAAGCAATTTGAGGAAAGAGTTCTTCTCCAGCAACTTCACATTGAAGTAAGAAACAGAAGACCTAGCTCTGTACCAAATGTAAACTCCCGAAGCCAATACTGCTAAAGCCCCACCTACCACCAAGTACTTCTTCAAGGAGCTGTTCAAAGCACCTTTACTTTGGACTTCCATTATTTAATTTAAGCTTTTTGCTTCCAGTAGGACAAAGTTCAACTATTTTGCACTTCCCGCACCGAGGACCCACAGGCTTACAAATAGTTTGTCCAAAACCCACAAGGTTTTCATTCACGTCAGGCCACACTTCTTCTGGAAGAAAGGACTCTAGTTCTTTCCTAGTTTGTTCAGGAGTCTTGGTCTCCACCCACCCTAGCCAGTTCGAAATCCTGTGCACATGCGTGTCCACTGCTATTCCATGTATTTCGCCGTAACAACTCTGCATAAACAGCAAAGCCATTTTAGGCCCTACTCCTGGAAGTTTCAGCAAAGCCTTGTAGTCCCTTGGCACGTCACTGTTGTACTTTTCCTTGAGGACTTCGGCTACTTTCTTAATGTACTTTGCCTTATTGTTGTGGAAACTCACACCATATATTTCTTGAGAAAGGCTTTTAGTTTCAGTTTCAATGATTCTTTGCACTGTAAGTTCATTAGATTGCAGTTTGCGCATAACTTTTCCAGTCATAGTGTCTTTGGTCTGGGCACTTAGCATTAAAGCAACAAGGGTTTGGAACCGTACTACTTCTGGAGATTCAGTAAAGTCAGCTAAATGACTGCACCCGTCCTCGTCAACTGGGGCTTCCAATTCTTTGCGCATTTGAATTATTCCTTCGTAAGCTTTTCTCCACTGTTCCCTAGCCTTGTTGTTTCTAGTTGGGCCTTTGATAACTTTTTTGACCATGTTTATCATTACAGTTAGTAGTGCCCCAAGACACTTGACATGTCTCTTAAGGCGTTTTGGTGTTCTTCCTGTTCTTTTTCGATGCTTTCAATGAGCAGTCTTTCTTGTTCTTTGAGTTCCAGCAAAGCGTTCTGGTCTTGTTGTTTCTTTTTCTCTACGAATTCAATGTGTCGGTTGTAGGAGTTTGCTTGTCTGTTGACTTTGGTGTCTGTAATCAACCGTTTCCTCATAGCTCCAGTTTGTTTGTTCAAAACAATAGCGTCATGCTTTTGTTTGTTCCTTCTTTTCTGTTCAATGTCCTGTTGCTGGAGTTTCCTTTTAACGAAGTCTTTGTACCCCCGGAAGCGTTTTCCAGCTAGTTGTTTTACGTTGAACATTTCAGTTTTGACTAAGTAAGACATAGTGGTTTGGTACTCTCTTTCTTGTTTGATTTTTTCTTGCTTGACTTCTAAGTCTGCTTGGTCCATTTGGAAAGCCCCTGTTTCGGCCCTCCTTTGGGACAAATACCTTTTCTTGTTCGAGTCGACTTTTTCGATTCTTTTACGGGTCTCTGAAATCCTTTTAATTGCTCTGTTGTGTTCGAACTTCAGTAACCTTATCCTGGCTTGGATGGCCTCTGCCTCCCTTTCGGCCTTTAGTCTTTTTTTTCTTTCGACTTTGTAGTCCAAAGTGCCTTCGTTACACTCCGACATTTATTTAGTTGATTAATATTTATAAGTCTGAAGGCCAACACTTTTAGTCGGCTGCGTGGCGCAATGGTAGCGCGTCTGACTTCGGATCAGAAGGTTGTGGGTTCAAGTCCCATCGCAGTCATTTTTTTGGCAGCGTGTTAAGTTGAGTTCGAATATAAAAAATGGAAGATGTGAAAGACATCCTTAACCTGCCCAAAAAAGACAACTCCAAAAAGGAAGAACTTTTCAGCCGCGAAGTACTTAACTTAACTGGAGGAGCTCCTCCCATGAAGCCTTCAACTTCCAAAAAGTTCCTCAAAGGCCTGAAGGAAAAGCGACTAGATAAGAAACCCAGTGAAAAGTGGGTCTGGGCGCCCTTTACTAACTCAGCGCGGTCAGATGGACTTTTTTTGTACCACTGGCGCAAAGCAAACGACAAAGAAGAAGACTACGCCTTTAGTAAGTTCAACAAACAAATTGAACTTGTGGAGTTCTCTGAAGAGGAATACAACCTAGTTGCTGAACACGGGGACTGGACCAAAGAAGAAACTCTCTACTTGTGGGACTTGTGCAAAAACTACGACCTCAGGTTTATAGTTATCCAGGACAGGTACGACGAAACCAAGTACAAACGAAGAAGTGTAGAAGACCTCAAAGAAAGGTACTACACACTGGCCTCCAAAGTGTTGGAGCTCAGAGGAGTCAAAGAACACCCCATCCAAAGCCACCCTTACAACCCCAACTACGAACGCAAACGCAAAGCCCAACTGGAAAGGTACTTCCTCAGAACTAAAGAACAAGACGACGAAGAAAGGCAACTTTGTGAAGAAGCCAGGAAACTAGACATCAGAATCAAAAAGGAAGAAAAGGAAATGAAGAACTACGAAAAACTCATGAACGCAGAGTCTGAAGAAATAGAACTGCCTGAGTGGACTCAGGGCAAAAAAGAAACCCCCAAAGGACCCTTTTTAAGGTCCTACTTTCTGGCACAACCCCAGTTGCCTTCGAGAGTTCAAAAGAAAGTAGAAACCATCTTAAAAGACGTTGGGATTCCTGAAAAGCCCACTCCCACCCAAGAAGTAGTTGACTTGTTCACCAAACTCAAAAAAGAAGCTTTGATTTTGCTCCACCTCCAAAAACACCTCATTAAAAAAGAAAACGAAAAAAAGTCACTTGAAGAAAAAATCAAAGAGTTAAGACACACCAGAAAACCCACATGAAAGTGCAGACCTACGTGCCCCCCAAACAGCAACTCCAGCCAATCCGGACTCCCACCAAAATGACAAAACAAACTATCGAAGCCATGAACAACCTCCAGTCTTCTGCCTTGAAAAGAGGCATGGGCAAAGTCAGACCCTTGCCAAGTGAAGACGAGTACCCAGACCTGAATCCTTCCAAAAAACCCAAAAGTAAGTGAGTGGTAATAATTAAATGGGAAAAAAGTCCACGCACTCTTCTCCGCAAAAGTGCTCTCCAAAAGACTTCCCCAGCAAAAGGATAGCTAAAACAAGTACTTCTCCAGAAGATAACTCCAAGCAAAACACAGACGAAGAAGGCGAACCTGAAAAACACCCTAAGTTTTGTGAAGACCCAGAGAAATGCCAGGTCTTTGTAGAAAGGATCCACAAAAACTCTTCGGAAGAAGACCTAAAAAGTTTGTTTGCAGAGTGTGGCAGCATAGTTAGTTTGGAGCTCCTCAAGAACTCACACAACAAGTTCAAAGGAATGGCTTTTATCCTTTTTTCGAACTCACAAGAAGCTGCAAAAGCAGTTCAACTAACTGGAAAAAAACATATGGGCAAAGGCATCAAAGTGAGTTTGCCGAAACCCAAACCCAGCACAAAAGTAATCCTAGTTAAAAACCTACCCTTCGGAGTGACTGAAGATGAACTAGCGAAAGTCTTTGAAGACTGCGGAGACATTAAAGAAGTCAGAGTTAGTCCCAACTCTGCTTACGTTGAGTTTGAAGCCACTCTGTGCGCCCAAAAGGCTGTTGAAAAAGAAAGTGTACAATTCAAAGGAAGTTACTTGGAACTCAGCTACTCCTTTGAAAGAGCCCAACACACACAAAAGCTCAAGAACTACTCACTGCTTCCTTTCAGAGGCAGGAAGGTAATTTTCAACTAGTTAAGTTTAATGTTTGAACTCTTAATAAAAATGGGCGAGAACTGCTCGTGTCTCAGAGGTGAAACTGATGAAATGAAAACAGCAAACATGGAAATAGGTCCTATAAGCACCCTGTTCGAAAAAACCAACACTCAAAAAGAGAACAAAGAAGCCAAAGAAATCAAACTAACTCTAGACACCAAAAGAGCACCGTCAGAAAACGATAAGATAGAACTCCAGAGTGCTGCTAGAGGCTACTTAGTCCGTAAACAACTGACTGGAGCAACCAGCACACAGTTTGAGCCGTTTGGAGCTCCTATTACAGAAGCTGCTACTCCAGATGTCAAAAGGATCAATGAGAAACTAGGAGAGTTTGGACTTGGCGAAAGCGACAGGTGGAGTGGGCCTTTTAAACTCGGAGACAACGTTTACGAAGGAGAGTGGGAGAAAGGAAAACCTCAAGGAAAAGGAATCTTAGTGACTCCAGACGGCAGTTTGTACATAGGGTTTTTCAAAGAAGGCCTGATGGAAGGAAAGGGCAGACTAGTCAGCAGCGAGCAGAACGTGTACGAAGGAGAGTTCAAAGCAGGAAAAGCTGAAGGCAAAGGCACCATTACTACTAAAGATGGCGGAAAATACACAGGAGAGTTCAAGAACGACATGCAGCACGGACAAGGCAAAGAAGTGTGGCCTGACGGAAGTCAGTACGAAGGAACTTACAAAGACAATTGCAAACAAGGGTACGGAGAGTTCCTTTGGAGTGACGGAGACTTTTACAAAGGAGAGTTTTACCAGAACTTTTTGCACGGCAAAGGAGAATTTGTGTGGAACACTGACAAAAAGTACGTAGGTGGCTGGGAGTGGGGCAAAATGCACGGACAAGGAGTTTTTACTTGGTACGACGGACGCAAGTACGAAGGTCAGTACCAATCTGGGGTCAAGCATGGGAAAGGCAAGTTCACTTGGCCGGACGGCAGACAGTATGACGGAGAGTGGGTTAACGGGAGAATGCACGGAGTTGGCTACTATACATACAAAAAGAATGGCCAACTAGTTACTAAAAAGACCTTGTTTGAAAACGGAATTAAGAAAGGATTTTTGAAAGATAATTAAGTTTATACATAGTTGTAATTAAAATGAGTAACTTAGAAGACAGAGCAACTTTAAGAACAGTAATAGTTAGCTGGGGGAAGTTTGTGGAGTTCCAAAAACAAAAACCTGGTTTGATCATTAAAGCAAACGTGCACTGGAAAGTTTGTGTGCTGAGGAAGATCATTTACAAATTGCGGGATCTCAAAAACAAAACCAAAAAGACCAACTTAGTTTTCCAAGAGGTTTCCAGCAACCACCTGGAAGCTTTAAGAAAAAGGGGCTTTGAAGGCTTCAAGGTCTTCACAGAACTAAGCTTAGAAAAAGCAAAAACTGAAGTTAGGGTGCTGCAGTTCTACAAGTTGAGTTACTGCTTCAGAGCTCTGAATGCTTGGAGGAGCTACGGATACTGCTTAGCTAAGGACCAAGAAACTAGAGTCCTAGCTGTTTACCAGTGGTCTATGTCCACCAAGTCCAGGTACTTCAGGCTACTCCAAATAGCAACTCAGGAATCCCAAAAGGAAACAAACCTCAAAATCCAATCCTATCTAGCCTACAAGTAAGACTTAATTAGATCCCTGGGTGCAAAGAGGTTCTTCAGAAAACTAGAAGCAAACCTAGCAGACAGAAGAACTAAAAAGTTCAAGGCTTTTAACTTCAAGTACTTAGTATCTAAGTTTAGAAAAAAAAAGGCTTTGAAAAGGTTCAAAAACTACTTAGAGCGCAAAAAGGCCTTGGAAACCACCAAAGCCACCCTCCAGAAAATGCAACGTAACAGGCTTCTGGAAAAGGTATTCAAGGCACTCCAGTTCAAAGGCGACTCAACAATGTACCTGAAGAACTTACTTTTCAAAACTTTCAACAGAGTAGTTGTTTATAAAAACCAGAGAAAAGACTCCCAAAGTACCAAGCAAAACGCTCTGAGTGTATACTACGAAAAGCTACTGAGTAAGTGCTTCCAAGCTTGGGTCGAGAACTGGAAACTCAAACTGAGGAACTCCAGAAGGAAAAAGAAGTCATTTGAGTTCTTCAAGGAAGTTGTTTCCAGAAAGTTTTACAACACCTGGGTGACTAGGTACTTCGGAAAGACTAAACAAAAAGCCAAAGTGAGCAGAATTCAAGAACTCATTCAATCCAACAAGAAGTTTAAAGTGTTTGGGTTGCTGGAGAGCCACTCTAAGTACTCCAAAATGAAGTCAGAGAGTTTGACCTTCCAGACCCAAAAACTCAAGTCCAAAGTCATTAAGTCTTTGAAGAACCACAAAAGTAAACTCCAAGAAAAAAGAACTAAGGAAGAGTCTGCTACTTTGCAGTACTTCCACCACAAAAAGATGCTAGGCTTCAGACTGCTGACTTGTCTTTTAGGTGAGAAGTCTTTGAAACTCGAAAAGGCCGAAGAAATGCACAATCGGTATAAAATACAACTACTGCTAAAGTCCTTGCAGGCCTTTTCTATACACAAAACTCTGCACCTAGAAGACTTCAACAAAAGAAAGCAACTAGAAAAAACCATTTCTAAGAACCTAATGAACAAAGCTCTTGGCCTCTGGAGAAAAAAACTCCAGAACCTACTTGGAAGGGCACAGATTTACCAAAGAGTGCGGCTTAAGAACCAAAACTTTTTGAAGAAAACAGTCTTTAGGACTTGGCATGTAAACTTAAAACTCAAACGCCAAAAGCTACTTGAAAAGCAAAACCTTTACAAACAAGCCGCCGAAGTGTACTGCTTGAACCTGTGCAAAGTCTCTTTCAAACACCTGCACCAGTTCCACATGTCTGAGTACGTGAAGCACTTAAAAATAATAAAGGCCTTTAAGTTTTGGAACTACAAAAGACTAGAAATGTGCTTTGGGGGGTGGAAAGTCAGACTTGTCAAGTGGCAAAGAAAAAACATCGACAACTTAGTTTCCAAACTCAAACAAGAAGAGCACCGATCCCTGACTCAAAACCAACAAGTACTGGAACTCGTCAAAAAAGATTGCTTTCAAGTGGCTCAGCAAAGTCAGAAACAAAACCCCACAAAAACCACCCTTGAAACTAGAAAAACAAAACAAAACTCGAAAAAAAAGACCCCCGCCCAGAAGACTTGACCACTCCAACACCTATGAAAGTGTGGGTTCCGGAACTTGTGGACTCAGCAAGTACTCTTCAGAGGAGTGCCTTGAGACCGTTAGACATTCAAGTGGCCAAGAAAGAATCAACCAAATCGAACTAGAACTTCTGAAGTTCAACTCCGAAAGAACCAAACTCAAGCAATTCCAAAGTCTGCTTGAAAAGAACCCTTCAAATGAGTTTTTGAACAACGAAGTAAACCAACTCAAAGAAAAACTCAAACAGGAACTACCCAACATCAAAAGTCTGCACCAAGAAATCCAGCACCTTAAAGCTAACTCTTAAGCACGTAATGTTAAGGAATAGTTACCTTAGTTCTTCTTAGGAGTTTCTTGAGTAACTAGGAAGTGGTAGCTTATGATCAAAAACACCACTGAAATTCCCATGAGGTTGAGCAAAAAGTAAAGTTCGTATTCCATTATATTATAATTCAACAACTAACACTTAGTCAACAGAATAATGATAAAGTTCATAAACAGAATTATGAGGAATATATGTCAAATGGAAACAAAAGAAGTAATAGTACCGGCCCAAGGCAAAATACACTTAACTAGCGAAGAACAAAGGTTTTTCCAAGACTTAAAGCAAGTAGTTGAGAAAAAAGGCTGCGGAACAGAACTAAGAGTAGCTGGCGGTTGGGTTCGCGACAAGTTGTTGGGACTTTTGAGCACTGACATAGACATTGCTTTAGACAACATGATGGGCGAACCCTTTGCAAGACTTGTAATGGAAAGTATCCCCAGCATTAGGGGACTTGGAACCATAAAGGCCAACCCCCAAGCCAGCAAGCACCTAGAAACTGCGTGTGCTCGCATACATGGACTAGACATCGACTTTGTCAACTTAAGAAGTGAAGACTACTGCGAAGACTCCAGAATTCCTTCAATGCAAATAGGCACTCCTTCCGAGGATGCCCATAGAAGGGACCTTACGATTAACTCTTTGTTCTACAACATCCACAAAGACACCATTGAGGATTTCACGGGAAACGGACTGCAAGACCTCTTCAGCAGAGTTGCTCGTACTCCTCTTCCGCCCAAACAAACGTTCCTAGACGACCCACTCAGAGTGCTAAGAACTATTAGGTTTGCAGCGCGTTACGATTTGGCAATTGCCGACGAAATACACGAAGCTGCTCTAGACCCCGAAATTGTGGAGGCTTTGTGCAAAAAGGTCAGTAGAGAAAGAATCTCAAAGGAGTACCAACTAATGATGAAGGGAAACAATCAAATAAAGGCCTTGAAACTCTTGAACGACTACAACTTGCTAAACGTTATTTTCCTGTTGCCTGAGAACATGCAGAACTTACTTGCAGGTGGTTACAAGCTCACACTTGAATTGGTCCCTGAACAGTCCCCGACCGATTCTTTTTACTTGTACACAGCTGCAATTTTAAGTCAGTACCACAACGCCCAGGAATTCAGTGTCCCCAAAAAAAGAAGCTTCTACCCTCTTTTCGAGCACATTTGCTGTGAATCCTTGAAACTCTCAAACAACGACTCCAAAGTCATAAGTGGAATCCTTTCGAACTTAAGCACTGCAATGGAAGTACTTAGAAGCCAAGACTTAGTTAAAACAGCCTTCATGATCAGAGAAACTAAAGAGTATTGGAGACTAGTACTCAAACTAGGTGAAGTTATGCTTGGAACACAAGGCTTAAAGGAGTCACTTACTGAATTCATAACCCAAAGTAACCTTCAAACCTTTTACCTAGAAAAACCTATAGTGGACGGTGGCGAAGTCAAAAGGGTCGTAGGAGTAAACGGGCCTGATATTGGCAAAATGCTCCAAGCAGCTATATCCTGGCAGATTCTAAACAGAAATGGAACCAAAGAACAACTTGTTGAGTTTTTAATACAAAATAAACATAACATAACATCCAGTAGTTAAACTTCATATTATGGAAGTTGTCAAAGCTCTAAGAGCAAGGAATCTCTTAAAAGATTTCACAGAAGTAGGTTTGGAATTCACTAAAAAGGCTGTTTATTGCGGATTTGACCCTACTGGGGCTTCTTTGCACTTAGGGCACTTGCCAGCACTGAACGCACTTATTCTCAGTGCAGAAGCTGGTTACAAAACCATTGCTTTGGTTGGAAGTGCAACTGCTTCAGTGGGAGACCCCTCAGGAAGGGACTCAGCAAGACCTATCCTTACGCACAACTTCATTGAGTCCAATGCTCAGAAATTACAAACACAACTCCACTCAGTTTTGGACAAGTTAGCAGAAAGGGCAACTTTGCACAAGTGTGTCAAGAGTAAACCCCAGGTTACAATCCTTGACAACAAACACATTTTCAACAACTTAGATTTAATTACCTTTTTAAGAGAAGTAGGGTACCACTTTGCTATGAACCCCCTCATAAACAGAGACTTTGTGAAGAACAGAAGTGATAGTTTGACTTTCACAGAGTTCACTTACAGTCTCATGCAAGCCTACGACTTTTACTGGTTGTTTTCCAACGAAGACTGCGGAGTCCAAATTGGAGGAAGTGACCAGTGGACCAACATCACAGCTGGAACTCAACTCATTCGCAAAAAAACAGGCCACCAAGCTCTAGGAATCACCCTGCCCTTGCTGATGACACAGGATGGAATGAAGTTTGGAAAAACCACAGGAAACGCTTTGTTCTTAAACAAAGACTTGACCTCAGAGTACTCTATCTATCAGTACTGCTTCAACTTACCCGATGACACTATTGAGGACTTACTTTACAAACTCACATTTTTGCCAAGTAGTGAAATCGAAGCAGCCATGCAGCACCCTTTAGAACAAAGAATTCCCCAGAAACTATTGGCTAAAGAGATCATTTCAGGAATTCACGGCGAGCAAAAAGCCAAGCAAGCCCAAAGAGTTTCAGAAATTCTGTTTAGTAAAAAGTACCTGGAGTTACAAGAAGAAGACTTAGAAATGGCTTTCAAAGAAACACCTAAGTATAACTGCTGTGACGGAGAAGTAGTTAGAAGTCTAAAAGAGTCTGGAGTAGTTGAAACTGGCTCCGCTGCTAGAAGACTCATTAAGCAAAAAGCACTTAAACTCAATGGACAGACTGCGACAGAGGGCATGAAACTCAGTGAGTTCGGACTTGTCGCTAACAAGTACTTAATTGTTCAGACAGGCAAGAAAAACATTTCTGTGCTTACTATTAGCTAAGCCTAGTCCTAAGTTATAATAACACAGAAGTCTTAACCAGTATTTAAGTTCTCAGTACATTTATTGCCTCATAAACTTCCCGCCTCATATTTAATGCAAGCCAACTGTCCCTCAGAATGCCAAGCCAGTTACAAATGCAGTTGTGAAGAGCTGCTATGCGACCACAAGTACTTTCAGTCAACCTATCGAGTGACGACAAGTGCCTGGTGTCTGGAAGTAACAATGCAGACAAGTCAGTGAGAGTCTGGGACCTTTCTACAGGTGAACAGACTCAAGAACTAACAGGCCATACTCACAGGGTTTGGTCAGTTAAATTGGTTTAAGTTACTATTTAATCCTTAGAAGAGGTCATCAATTGGATGAGTCAAATAGTTGCAATCCACAAAAATTCATATAATGGTATTAAGACTGTTCAGCATTCTGCAATGAAATAGAAAAGAAATCCACAAATAAATTATGAGTCTAAACTCCAGGAAGATGATACTTAGGGTATTTCTAGGACTGACAGAAAGGGATACTATAACAAGAGTTGGTCCCTTATAATCAGGATTCTTTGAGTGTCTAAGAATTACTTTAAAGAAAGTTGGAATCTAACTTCTTAAAGCAGTCAATTAATCAAGTTCTAGGTCCTTTAAGCATTGCTTGTATGTCCAATGTCTAGATCTAACCCTAGAATATTTAATGACCAGTTCTCACTACCTAAGGTTCATCAGCACTCTACATAGTTGCTTCAGGAACAGCATTCTGATGAACTCATAAACAATAGCTAGAAATTCTCTTAGTGAGTAACCGAAGCAAGAGTAGAATTAGTTAAATCTTAAGTTTCGTGAATTCTAGTTCCCTTAAAATACTGATAAATGGAACCTAGGCTGATTGTGAGCGGAAGTACTGATAAGACTGTCAGAATTTGGAGGGAATCAAATAAACTTTTCACCTTTAGAGAACTGGGTAACTTAAGACCCATTCTCGAGGTGTTTAAGTTCTTGAGTCCTGAAGAGGTTATCGGAATTGCAAGAGTGAATAAGCAATTCTATGAATCTTGTTTCCACTCAGAAGTACTAAAGCCTGGGTTGATACAGACTAAGGCTCTGGAGGGTCATACTGGAGCTGTCTATTCAGTTGCCGTGTCTCAGAGGAAAGGAATACTAGTGTCTGCTAGTCAGGATTCCACCATTCAAGTGTGGAATCTAGCTACTGGACAAGTAACCCAAGTACTCGAGGGGCATAGTGATTGGGTATGGTCTGTGGCCATTTCTAGTGATGGCGAGTGGGTCGTGTCGGGGAGTAGAGACGAAACACTTAGAGTGTGGAGTCTGGCTTCTGGAAAAACCACTCGGGTACTCAAAGGCCATATTTATGGTGTTAGGTCAGTGGCCATTTCTAGCAATGACCAATTATATGGCGGGTGGGTGGGCCTTAAAAAAAGGCTCACCGCCATATAGGGGGTTGGGGTGTTAGGGAGGGTCAAATTCCCTAATGAAAATTAGTGGACTTTTATAGGGAGAAAGTGGGTCAGTGAGTGAATGGGAGCTTAAGAGGTGGGACTGATGGAATAGGGAAATAGAATGGAACCATTTATGTTGACAAAGCCTATTCCAGAAAGCACCAAGAACTCAATATTCAGTGTCATGAACACTGAGTTTGTGAAGCAAAAGTACCTTGAAGAGTTGGAGCTAGAGAATAACTACACCCAAATACTTCAAGCTACTCTAGACAAGACTTTCTTGTGCGACTACAATGTATTTGGGATATGCGGAGTGTCCTTGATGACTGGCAATTTAATCATCAAGGACTACCTAAGTGCTCCCAAAGACTCTAACTCTGGTGAAGCTCCGTATAAGAAGCCTAAGTACGAAGAAGATACTGACTTAGGCACTGCTTCAATTCTGATCTGCTTCATACACGAGTTTGCTCATGTCCTGGCTAGAGCTAAACTGGGCAGAGGAATTGACTTTGTAAGACTTGAAAACTCACCAGACAACTTCAAGTACAACCAAAAGAAAAAGGAAACTGGATTCTACATGGAGGAGAAACTGCTAGGAGAACAAGAAACAAGGTCCCAAGTAGTGGTTGAAGACGCAGCAAGGATGATCCTGGACCCCAACAGTTGGGTTGATGGAATTGACCAAAGATTCCAACAACTCAACATGGACAGAAGCAACAAACTCAGTATGACTCTCAAACACAGAGACAGGCCCTTCTGTGGATTGCATGAGTAGTAATAATTCTATCTACTTTAAGTAATTCAGTAAGAGTAGTTAAATGCATGCTTGAACAGTCTACTTAGCACAAGTACTTTCAAAGTTATTGTTGTCTTTGCTACTTGATGTTGTTTAGCTATCAAGTGTTTTGCATTACTCTTAATAGACTACTTAGAGTGTTTAGTTTATTGATTTGATGAAGCATCCAGAAAGCTTCTTCATCTTGAATGACTTCTGTTCTTTATCAATTCCTTGTTTGTAGTTCTTCCTGAAACTTTCTAGAGATTCATTCCAATTAGGATTATGCAGTACAAACTCAGCTAGTTCTTGAACCCTAATAGCTGAGTCTCTAAGTGGTTACCCATTTACTTTCTTGAGTCTCTTCAAAGTGTTACTGAGTGTTCTTTTTGAGGAAGTTTCTGAGTCATTGTAATTCTTGAAATAGACCAAACAAATGTACCGAGTGAGTCTTTGCACACCTCTGAGTCTAATGCAAGTACTGGGTTACTTTCCATTTACATAAAGACTAAGGATAGACAATATTCAGAGTTTGATTGCTTGTATGTAGAAGTTAGAACACTAGTATTTATACTAATATTCCCACTCCTTTTGATTGAATGCTATTAGTGTTAGGGTTCTTAAATCCCAAGCTTAAAGCATCAACACTGCAATAGACTTACATACTTTAGAATTAGAACTCAAAGTTAAGAAGTTTAATGAGTTGTTATTCTGTTTGTTTATTGCTTCCTTATTGTTAGGGTGTGCTTTCACTAGGTCTCTAAAAACCTTGGTAGAATTAGTAAGTTATTTCAACTGAACAAAAACCTTTAGACTTCAGTCTAGGTACAATCCATCCTACCAGCATTTGTTGTTTCCTTCTTTTTAATACTCTAGTGTTAGCTTCCTTGGTTGTTCCTCGCTTCAATCCCCTTTCTTTTGTTGCAATCTGTGTGTGTTTGCCTTTTGCTTCTTTGTGAAGAAGTTCCCAGTGGTTTTAAACCCCTGCTAGTTAACTCAATAGCCCTTCACACAACTAGTCACGACATCAAGCTCTTCTTGTAACTACCTTGCAAGCATACGCTCTGCAAAGCAAAGTCTAAGCATTGCAAAGTCCATCAAATCATTTCTTATTTTGACTACTTTAAGAATTATTCAACCAATACAGAGAAGTAACTATTCGTCTTCTCGTATCAATCTGTTGTCTAAGTTTTAAGTTCTGTTAGGTGAGACTCAGAGTTGTCTTCGTTGATTTCTTGCTTTGTTTGTACTGTGCATGAACATTGTGATGACTACTTAGTATGCAGATGCTCTAATTACTTATTCACAGCTATGTTCTCTTCAGACTTCTCTCTGATGGGCGTCCACTCATAACCTTCCAAGTTTACTCACTGCCTCCAGCCTTCTATGTCCTAGACTTTAACTTAGTAAACTCACATTGCTAGTTAGAACCCTGTAGACTGTGACTCTAAGATCATCTTTCAGACATCACCCTAACCCATTGATTAATTCAACCAAGTCCTAGTTGCTATAACCCAGTCAAACTCATATCCCCCTAATTCAATGGCTAATAAAATGTTCAGTCGAGTCGTCCGCAACTTCCACAAGCTCAGAGTTCCCCAGGGATACTCCGGAGACTTGAGACTTTACAAGTTCAGATTCGAAAGGTTCACCCAGGGAGAGAATATTGCTGAAATAGGCGGAAAGTCCTTATTAGCAAATACTGATGGCATTGTGTGGAAAAAGCTCAAGCAAGACAACCTCACTGTTGAGGAAGGCACAGAAATCTACGAAGTCGTCAACTTCCCTCCCTGGCTAAGAATGATTCCTCCGAATGCACCTATATCCTTCCTCGCACTCTTTGTGGCCTACCTAGGCTACATGAACCAAAGGAAATTCAACGAAGAACAACTCCAAAACAATAAGATAGAGATCGGGCTTAAAGACCCCCAATTCAGCGTCCAAAAAATCAAAGAGACTCTGACTCAGCCCAAGCTAGCACCTAGAGTTAAAGGGACTTTGATTGAAAACCCTGAACTTACTCGTTGGTGGATTGAACACCTTGAAGAGCCCATTGAGAGAGGAGTGGACGTGGTCTACGGACCCAAAGGCATAGGCAAGTCTACCTTTATGGAGAGACTTTGCCATGTGCTTAGCAACCCTGGCACGCTCAAAAAGTACTCAGACACTAAGACCCAGTTTGTTTCTGTGTACGTAGACTTGAGAGAACAAGAAGGGAAACTATGGCTCAACCTTTACTCAAAATTAGGAGCCCAGGGCTACTCAATAAATAACAAAGTTATCCTCGAAGACTGTATGAAAGACTTGATTGAGGAAGGAAAGAAGCCAGTCCTCATTTTCGACAATGTCCAAGACATCCTAAAAGGCGACTACAAATCTTCAGAAGGGGCTTCCTTCATCAAAGACCTTATACTCGATTTCACTGCAAAGGGACTAGCCAAAGTCATTCTGGTAAGCAGTGATCAACACCTTCCGAGCCGAATTGGATCACTCAGTACGATTGATAAAAGATGTGATGTTGATGCTTTTCAGTTCAGTTACCCAGAAGGAGAAGAAGTCATCAACTGGATGAAACAAGTAGCAGAAATGGATAGCAGGTCAGTGACAGATGAAGACCTGCAGTTGTACCTGAAGTACCATGGCTCACTGAGAGAGTTCAAGAAATTCTGCTCTAAGTACAAAGACATGAGTTTGAGGGAGTACTTAAAAGCAGCATCGAAGATTACCTAGTCTCGCTAAGAATTCAAACCAATAGAATGCATGTTGATAAACCCAAGTTAAAAAAACTGCTCAAACCTCTTTTCGAAGGTTCAGTGGTTGAGTTCCTCTCGAAATGGAAGACTTTCCTTGTGGCTGCTCCAGAAAATTTCATCAGAAGACACAAGAAGTTCAATTTACATTCAACTCCAAGATTTCGAGTCAGCTCAGAGTTTACCTTGAAGAGCATGCCGACTCAGAGTTTCTAAAAGAAATAATTAAAGAATCAAAATAACTAGCGCTTGTTCTTACTTAATTCGCTTGTCCTAACAGATGCATATGTTATGCCATGTCAGTTTATGCAGTTTTTGACGTCTATTAAAGTCTTTGGGTAGTTGTTTAATGCTAAGTTATCTTCTATATGACTTAAGTTTAATTTAATTTTTATGCTAGTGAGCTTTGGGCCTTTTTAGGAATGCAGAGTGTTGACCTGTTTCCCTTTTGAGTTGCTTGTATTTCTTCTCTTATAAATCTATTCAACAAGTTTTTGATAGTTCCTTCTATTTGTTTTCTAGTGTGCTCTTTCTATTTTTTTGCCCTAGAACAATGCAATATATAGATTAGCTCTTATTAACTTCGTACGTAGTTCCACTAGGACTTGGTAAGTTGGGTATTATTTATGTGCTTTACTGTCTCTATTTCTGATGTTTTGTCGTTTTAGGTGTTGAATGTATGCTGTATCGTTATAACCTCCAACCTGTATTATGTTATTGAGTTTCTTCTGTTGTTTGATGTAGGTTTTAATGTGTACTTTTCCTAGGGTGTTAGGGTGTTAGGGTGTTAGGGTGTTAGGGTGTTAGGGTGTTAGGGTGTTAGGGTGTTAGGGTGTTAGGGTGTTAGGGTGTTAGGGTGTTAGGGTGTTAGGGTGTTAGGGTGTTAGGGTGTTAGGGTGTTAGGGTGTTAGGGTGTTAGGGTGTTAGGGTGTTAGGGTGTTAGGGTGTTAGGGTGTTGGGGGTGTTAGGGTGTTAGGGTGTTAGGGTGTTAGGGTGTTAGGGTGTTAGGGTGTTAGGGTGTTAGGGTGTTAGGGTGTTAGGGTGTTAGGGTGTTAGGGTGTTAGGGTGTTAGGGTGTTAGGGTGTTAGGGTGTTAGGGGTGTTAGGGTGTTAGAGGGTGTTGGGGTGTTAGGGTGTTAGGGTGTTAGGGTGTTAGGGTGTTAGAGGGTGTTAGGGTGGGTGTTAGGGTGTTAGGGTGTTAGGGTGTTAGGGTGTTAGGGGTGTTAGGGTGTTAGGGTGTTAGGGTGTTAGGGTGTTAGGGTGTTA